>WSYQ01001077.1:0-296974 GCA_011426435.1 Lysiphlebus fabarum
ATAAAAATTCAAAATTTTTTCAAAAAAAAAATTCGAATACCTCTTCGATCATTATATTTGCCTAATAAAAATTCAAAATTTTTTCAGAAAAAAAAAAAATTCAATACCTCTTCGATCATTATATTTGCCTAATAAAAATTCAAAATTTTTTCAGAAAAAAAAAAATTCGAATACCTCTTCGATCATTATATTTGCCTAATAAAAATTCAAAATTTTTTTAGAAAAAAAAAAAATTCGAATACCTCTTCGATCTTCATATTCACCTAATGAAAATTTAAAATTTTTTCGAAAAAAAAAATTCGAATACCTCTTCGGTTTTTATATTCGCCTAATAAAAATTCGAAATTTTTTCGAAAAAAAAAATATATATTCGTATACCTCTTTTGTTATTATATTTGCCTAATACAAATTCAAATTTTTTTAGAAAAAAAAAAAAAAAATGCGAATTGTACCATGAATTCAATCAAAATATAGATATATAGATTTAAATAATAAATACATATTTTTCATCATTTAATCAACGCATGAACATATTTAAACATCAGATAAAATAAAATAAAATAATGAACATATTTATTTTTAAATAAAATAAAATTTAAAAACCTTTTTCCAAGAATAAATTCCTTTTATTTTTACCAAATTGAATTAGACCAGTTCAATTTCTTGGACGAAAAAAATAAATATAAATATTAATATCAATTTTTATTTACATGAAATTTAAATGCCCTTTTTCCTTTTGAAATTCATGTCCTTTTATTTTCTAGGACACTTAAATGCTCTTTTTTATTTCAATATTTTTATAGTTTGTTTGTTGTTTTTTTTTTGATAAATAATACTTAGTTTTGATAATAATTTATTTTGCCCTGATTATTGTAATAAATAATATATTTATTTTAAATTATACATACAGAGTTGTAGTATGAGCAGTAGTTGTAGTAAATTCTTCACCTAATCGAAAATCTTCTAGTTCACTTTCTAGACTAATTTAATAAAAATAATAACATTAATTATCAATTTAAAATAATAATAATTTAATTAAAAATTTACATACTTTGCTCTACATTCATCATTCAATGTATCATCAATATCATCATCATCATAAAGCGATTCAATAGGATGAATAGTCTTAATTTAAAATAGAAATGTTTTTAAATTATTTTTAACATTAACATATTATTAATAAAATTATTATTACATACATTTTTAATATATTCAATGGCTTCATCTTTTGTTTCGTATATTTTAACATTATGTCTATGAGCAAGATAATCAAGTATACGTACTCCACGATTTAAATCTTTTGTTTCACTGCAAAAAAAAAAAAAAAAAAATACAAATATTAATAAATTTTAATTAATAATTTTTACATTGTTTTAATTTTTTTATTTATTTTTTAACATACATAATATCAATATTTTCAGTTTTAATTTTCCTTCCATAATTTGTTAAAACAATGACCAATGAACTGCATTTTCTTGCTATTAAAAATGCAATTTCATTCATTATAATAGCATTACGTGAATTAGGATCCAAAATGTATAATAATATTTTTGATTTATTAATTATAATAGTTCTATTTTTGAAACTTGGTATTGATGTTTCAATTCCGATTGATGCATCTGGTTCCTTCATATTTGCAAATATATATAAATATGATTGTTAATAATTTGTACTATTTAAATTTTTTTTTATTATTATTTATTATTACAACTTACATATACAGAAACTTTCAGATTTGCAGTCTCTAATTGTGTTTTTATATCGTCTTTTAAAACAGAATCATGTTCTACACCCAAAAAAACATCAAACTCTTTGTATTTAAAAAAAAAAAAAAAAAAAACAGTAAAAAAATTAATATTATTTTCAATAAATTAATATATTAATAAGAAAAAAAACTTACCTGGTGTTTGAGCTCTTCCAAATTCAATCAGAGAAATTATCAAAATAAATGATAATATTAACAAAGTGATTTTCATCGTTGAAAAAAATAAATTATTTAATTTAGTTTTAAAATAATTTTTTAAATAACAATATGCTTCGAAAAACAAAATAAATTTGTGACAAGAATTTTTTTGAACCAACATTGAATTTAAAATATAAATTTTATTATTTTATTTATTATTTTACGGAAATGATAATGTTTTTTTTTTTTATATTCTATTTACCAATTAAAACACTTGCTCTTTAAATAAAATATATTATTTAAATATTTTTAAAGTATAGTTTTTTTTTCAAAGCAAGGTCAAATAATAAAATATATTTTATAATAAAAAAAAAAATTTATTTATCAAGTACTGATGTTCAAAACACATCATGTCATTAAAAAAAAAAATAATAAAATATTATTATAATTTGGCGAATGTTGAAAAAATAATTGTTAAACTTGTTATTTGAAAAATTTTCATTTCTATAAAAATTAAATGTACTTGGTTTCTTATCAAATACAAATATTTCAAGTTTATTCATTATTAAAAAAAAATATTAAATTAAATTAAATTAAATTTATTATTTTTATTTTTTCAATTGTAGAAAAAAAAAAAACAAAATCATAATATCTTCAAGGTCATTATAACTAATGCCCAGTTAGAAATCGAATTGACTAGAATTTCTAACGAAATATTTCGAAAAAATATTTCGAATTTTACTAGATTATTTAAATCGATTCAACCTGCAAAAATAAAAAAACACCAATTTATCTGATACGTACTTGTTACATATGTTTTTATCATGTAATTAAATTTTTAAATAAATAAACAATAAAACATGAATAAAAATAAAATATAATTAATTATTATTATGATTATTATTTTTCGACATCATGTATTAACTTATCGTTATCAGTTTTAGTTATTTTTTTTTCATTTTATTAGTCATTGATAATATAGAAATGATGGACACGAGAAAGATCAAAGTTTCTACGATTAATATGCATGACCTTCTTTTTTTTTATTATAATAATATAAAAGTATATATATATATATATATAAAAGTATGTACACTATATTATAATAGCAGAGAAAAAAAAAAAAAATAATGAAATTTCTCTCATTGCAAAGAGGTTATGTTACTTGTTTGTCGCAAAAATTATAAGTCCAGCTGTTGCAAAAGAGAAAAAAAAATATATATAAAGAATGACTTTGCATATTTATTATTATTAATTGTATTATTGAAAAGTTATTTCAATTATTATAAATATAAATAAAAGTATTTTATTAGTAATAGTAAAATAATAATGCATGTAAATGATAAGAAAAATGTAGGCGGTCCATTGTTCAATGTGATGATGATTAAATAAAATACTTCAACTGACTCATAATAATTATTATTCTTGCGTAAAACTCATTAAACTGATATTTAATTTTTTATATTTATTTCTTTTTTTTTTTTTTATATATAAAAATACTCAGTGCGGATATAATATCTTTGTGAATATTAAATTTCAATTATAGTCTCTTGTCAGTTATTTCATGATGGACTTGACTGAGTCTTTTGTTCAACGTAAATCAATTCGTAATAAATTACAACGTATACCACAAAATATATCAACTGTTGTTGAACATTTTTTTTACAGGTAAATAATTTTTAATTTAATAAATAATATAAAAAAATTTATTTAATATATTAATTATTATTTTTATTATTATTATAGTTTAGGATTTAGAATTGCAAAACAACCAATTAAATGGATAATTGGTTGTTCATTTGTTGTATTAATTTGCTTGAGTGGACTCTACAGATTTCGACAAGAAAAAAATCCACTTAAACTTTGGGTACCACCTGATTCTGATTTTGTTAAAAATACAGAATGGATGATGTCAAATTTTGCTGAAGGACAAAGACCTGGTATATTTAATTTTTTTTTTTTATCAATTAATATATATATTAATAATTAAAAAAATATATTATATATTTTTCATATAGAAACAATAATTTTTACTGCTGATGATGTATTACAAGCTGATGCTCTCTATCAAGTAATTATATAATTTATAATTATTTGTCATTTTACCTTGAAAATATATATAACTATTTTATCATTATTATAATATTAATATTATTATAATTTTTTTTTTTTCAGTTTAATGAAATATCAAAACGTATAATTAGATTACAAACTCTTGATGAACCCAAACGATATTGGACTGATGTTTGTTTCAAGTACGTTTGATTTATTTATTTATTTATTAATTAATTATTATTATTATTATTATTATTATTTAATTAATTTATTTTAGAATTCCTATAATACCAAAAGAATTATTACGTCAAAGACGTAGTGTTGATGATGATGATTTTTTTGATGAAGAACCATTGGCTCGTGCAAATAAAACAAATTTTGATCCTTCTGTACATGCACCAACTGAATTATACTGTGATATTATTGATAATTTACAACGTGGTTGTTTGATATTTAGTATTTTAGATATATGGAATTTTGATTCTGAATTAATTAAAAATCAAACTAAAAATGATATTATTGAAAAAATTAATAATATTAAAATAAGTCCAACACTTGGACATCCAATGAATTTTACTGATTTACTTGGTGATATTGTAACTGATTATAATGGAAAAATAATATCAGCAAAAGCTGTTAAATCAATATGGATGCTTCATGTTAATTTTTTAAATGTCAATATGAATGAATTGGGAAATGACGTTGGAACTGCTGACTGGGTACGGTAAGTTCAATAAAAGGACTTTGGTCACATTTAATTTTCAAAAAAAAAAAAAAAAAAATAAACAAATAATTTTGGCTAATTAGTTTTTATCTCTAAATGTGATCTGAGTCCTTTATAATTAAATTATCAATTTATTAAATAATATAATATTTTAGGCAACACCTGATGTCTTAAATTGGGAATTGTCATTTTTAAATGAACTTGAAAAAAGTTCAAATAATCTTAAATTATATAATAAAAAATATAATAAAACAATGGGTTTGTGGTATGAAGCTGGACGTAGTTTTGGTGATGTCAGTGCATCAACAATGTATCAAGATATTTTAAAAATAGCAACTGGTGTTATTTTAATGTCTATTTATGTATTAGTTATATTATCAAGATTCAGTTGGGTTGAATTACGAGTTAGTATTAATATTAAATAATATAAAACATGTTAATATATATATATGTATATATATGTAAATGAAAATATAATTATGATATTTTAGCTTTGTTTAACTGGTGCTGGTTTATTGTGTGTTGGTGGTGCTTTTATTGTTGCTGTTGGTGTTTGTTCATTATTTGGTGTACCATATGGACCTGTACATACATCATTACCATTTATGTTAATGGGTCTTGGTGTTGATGATATATTTGTCATGATGGCATCATGGAAACAAGTATTAACACACAAACAAAATAGAGAAAAATTAATTGAAGAAAAAATTGGACTTATGTTAAGTCATGCAGGTGCTGCAATTTCTATTACATCATTAACTGATGTTGTGGCTTTTATCATTGGTGCATCAACAGTAAGTTAATTATATTAAAAAAAAAATATATATTCTATTTGCAAATAAAAACACTTGCTTTTTTTAATAAAATATATAAAATTAAATTTAAAAAATAAACCAAGGTTAAATAATAAAATATATTTTATAATAAAAATAAATATTTATTTATCAAATACTGATATTCAATATTTATCATGTCGTTAAAATAAAAAAAATAAAAAAATACAAAAATACTATTAAAACTTGAAGTATTAAAAAATAAAATAAAACTTATTTAAAAAAAAAATTAATAAAATAAATTTAATTTAATAAATATACCTATATTTTTTAATTTATAATTTTGTTTATTTAGATACTTCCATCACTTGAATCATTTTGTATTTATGCTGCAGTTGGTGTACTTGTTACATTTTTACTTCAAGTAACATTTTTTGTAGCATTTTTTACACTTGATGTTAAAAGAATTGAAAATAAAAGAAATGGTATTATTCCATGTATTAAACATGATAATCATGAATCAACAATACGTGATCCAAGTAAATCATTGGCATGGCATATTATTGATTGGTTATATTCAAAAATAATATTAACAAAATTTGGTAAAATAATAATAATAATAATAACAATAATAATAACAATAATTGCTGGTTTTGGTGCTAGTCAATTGAAACAATGGTTTGATCCAAATTGGTTTTTACCAAAAGATAGTTATTTAAAAAATTACATGACAATACATAATAATCATTATCCAAATCGTGGTTATCAAGCAGCTATTTATATTGGTGATATTGATTATAATAATAATTTAAATAATATTATAATATTAACTGAAAATTTAATGAACATGACAATTATTGATAATGTATCACCATGGCCAATTGATTTTAAAAATTTTATTGAATTAAATTATAATATAGATATAACAACAAGCTCTCTAAATAATGATGATTTATATAATTATTTATCAAAATTTTTATATAGTAAAAATGGAGGAAAATATCAACGTAATTTTTATTTTTATAATAATTTAACATGTGGTAAAAATGCACCAAATATTAAAGTATCAAGTATTGATTTTTCATTTAAAAGTTTTAATGGACCAGATGAATGGATACCAGCAATGGATAATGTTAAATTATTAACATTAAATTCAAATATAAATGGTTTAATATTTGTATGGAGTAGAATATTTGGTACTTGGGTTACTGATAAAGTTATTGCTGAAGAAGTATGGAGAAATATATTATTAGCACTTATTTGTGTTATGAGTACAACAGCAGTATTAATTGCTGAATTACAAACATGTATATGGATACTTATGTGTGTTGGTTTAACACTTATTGATATATGTGGATTTATGTATTATTGGGATTTATCAATTGACATTGTTACATGTATTGGTTAGTAATTTTAATTATTAATATTATTAATTTTATATATTTATTATGTTATTATTATTGTATATATTTTTTTTCAGGTCTTGAATTAGCTGTTGGTTTGAGTGTTGATTATGCAGCACATGTTGCACATGCATTTTTAAATAGTAATGGTAATGATCGTTCATCAAGAGCATTAATTGCTGTTAGACATATTGGTGCTGCTGTATTATATGGTGCTGGATCAACATTACTTGCACAAAGCCTCATGGCATTTTCTGAATCTTATGTTTTTCAAACATTTTGGAAAATATTTGTACTTGTTATATTTTTTGGTCTTTGGCATGGTTTATTATTATTACCAGTTATATTAAGTACAATTGGACCATCAAGTTTACATACTGAAAATAAAAAATTAACAAAAATTAATGATAATAATGATATTAATGACAAAGATATTGAAGTACAAGTACCATTAAATACAATTCCAACAACAACAATTGATGAAACAAATTGATGAAAATTATTAATTCATCATTATCAATAATATTTATTTTTGGTTCAATAAACATACAAAATTATTACACTATTCATACACTATTAATCACACATTTATACAAAAATAATAATAATAATTATAATTTATATAAAAAAAAAAAAAAAAGATATATAAAAAAAGAATTAATATATTGGATAACTTAAAAATAATATATACTTAATAATATAAATATAAATATATTTTTTGATATAATAATATAAGATTAAGAAAAAAAATTAAAAAAAAAAAAGTACAAAATAATGTAGCAAAAATTATTGTTATTTTTTTCTTTTGAAATTTTAAAAATTTGTTAAATTAAAAATAAAATAGAAAACATGACTATTGTAATAAAACATAAATATAAAAAAATTATAAATTTGATGTATATTTTATTTATTTATTTTTATTTTGTTTTTTTGTTAAATTTAATTTTTTTATTTATTCAATTTAAATATGTATAATTTTTAATTAAATATGACAAAAAATTAACAGTGATTAGTTGACCCAGTCGATAGGTTAATATTATAATCACTGTTTTTCTCAGTCTTGCACAGTCCATAGACATTCATTCAATGTT
The DNA here is from genome assembly GCA_011426435.1 of Lysiphlebus fabarum. Lineage (NCBI taxonomy): Eukaryota > Metazoa > Arthropoda > Insecta > Hymenoptera > Braconidae > Lysiphlebus > Lysiphlebus fabarum. The sequence continues at coordinate 7,950 of WSYQ01001077.1, forward strand.
TAAATTATTATTTACTCTTAAATCATACATTATTTTTTATTTTTTTATTTTTCTTTTTGTTAACAAAATTTAATTATATTTCGTGAATAATTGTTTACATCAATTTGCCTATTTTTTGGGCTAATAATACACGCATTTTCATAATAATTTGCCCCTCGTTTGTAGAATAACACTAAAGAAACGAGAGAAAACCTCGACACAGATGTAGTATAGAAAATTCAGAATGAAAGAAATAAAATATATATGATATTACACTAAGCGCGCACATTGTTCAGCAGTTTTATATTTTTATTATTATTTTTTTTTTTTTACTTGTGTTTATAGTTTATTTAATTATTTAACAAGAATGCATAACATCATTGTTGGAATGCAAAATGAAAGTCATACAGTAATACAGTATGAAAGTACATATTTAAATATGCTTCAATTATTATTACTATTTATTAATTATATAATTATTATTTTATTTTATTTATTTTCTTTTTTTAAAAAACTCGGGGCTGTTATTTTATATAATATTTTAATATATATATATATATATATTTATTTATTTTATTTTATTTTTTTTCATTTATCTATAAAAAACCATCAATATTATATTTAATCTGAATAAATATATGACAATTTAAAAAGATAGCATTAATGAGGGAATGGGATATTAATTTTAAACTAGAAATTTTCATGATTTTTACAATTATTATTATTATTATTATTATTATTATTATTATTATTCATATTATTTTGTTCATTTTTTTAATTTTTCGATTTTTAATTTTCGGCGTTTCGAAATGAGGAATATGGGATAGTTTACAGGCTGACATTTAAAGAATGGGAATTGACGACGATTGGATACAGACAAACACACAAACATCAAGACTAGTCTATTATAAACTAGTTATTTATTATTCTAAATGTACATGCACACGGTATACATACACGCAAATTAATTACCGAACGTCAACATGATATGTATACGCATGTGCACACGTAGAGTTTGTTATTTAATTTTTATCATTTTTATTTTTTAATTTTCTTTCATTTTAAATTTTCTTGATTTTATTATATATTATATATTTTATTTTTTATTGATATTTTATTTAAATGATGTTTTAAATTATTGTAACTTTTATATTTCGATGATATTTCTGTTTTCTTTCAAGTGCTTGGAAAAAGATAAAAAAAAAAAAATAATAATTTACCAAAACACTTTGAATCCATTAGTACCATATTGTAATGTGGTATTTAAATTTATTATTTTTTTTTTTGTAAAAATTGTACTACGTAGCACAATGCATTTTAAATTTCGTTCGGTTTATTTTATAAAAAATTTTTATTTTTTTTTATTTTCATCGTATACCAGAACAATTATTTAAATATTATAATATCGTTACAATTCCCATCTATAACATCATTTTAATTTGTGTCGAAATGACCTCCCGAATCTTTTTATATCAATGAATTTCTATCAAACTTATATTTTTACATTATTATTATCTTTTTTTTTTAAATTAAATTAAATTAATATCATTTTGCAATCAATCATCAAAAAACATTATTTTTTTTTTTTTCTTTCTTTTTTTGAGCAATAAATACTTTCTCCACAAACAACTTGCACATTGAATTGACGCACTTTCAATACATTCAATTAAAAAAATTATATTTCATTTTTACTATAAATTCATTCATACTGACATTAAAAATCATATATAAAAAATTATTATAAAAAAATGAAAAAAAAATAATAATTATATATATATATATATATATATATTTATACATATATCAAACAAAATTAAATAAAAAAAAAAAAAAATTGCTTCTTTTTCACACTACAATTGTTTAATACGACAATTGTTAATTGTATTTTGTTTTTTTTTGTTTATTATTATCTATATAATTTATATTATATTTAATTTTTCGTTAATTTTTTACGTTAATTAATGATTATCAATTCATATCAATTCAATATCAATGTATTACAATCAGACAATACTCAACAGTGATTCATTATATATAATTAATATATTACAATAATTAAGAGTGACAACAACATGACGACGGAGGCGTTGAAGCAATATTAGGAGTGGCACAAAGGTGGTTTTTCTCATTATTATTTAAATTTTTTTTTGGTTAATTTTATCTAACAAATATTGCCAATTTTAATTTTTATAATTATTATGACATTATTTGTTTTTTCTAATGGAATGATTCGATGATTTAAAAAGATATATAATTATTATTATGATAATGAGTATGAAAAAAAAAATTTTTATGGCAGAATTATTATTAATTTTTATTTTTTTTTCTAACTTTTTTGTTAACTCAAATTAGTAATAATAAATATACACATATATATATAATGAAAAAAAAAAATAAAAAATAAATAATTTTAATTATGTTTTGAGGGAGGTATTTTTTAATATAAAAAAGACCGAGAAAAACGGAAGCACGCACAATCAACACAACCGTCACATCGAATAGGCCTTGAGCGCGCGTGGCCAAAGTTCATATATAAACTTATCATATCTAATACACGGTCTCATAATTTTTTTATTAAATTTTTAAATTTTTTGTCACACTGGACATCAATTTATATATATATTTATTTTTTTTTTTTCAATAATCAATTATTTTCTTTCTTTTTCATTTTTTTTTTCTCTCCCTCTTTTTTTTTCTCTCACAATAATTAATTATTTTTTTTTTTTTTTTTTTTTTTTTTTTTTTTTTTTTTTCGTTTTATTTTAAATTTTGTGTGTGTGCATCTATTACAATATAATATTTATTTATTTATTTATATTCGCGACAATATCATGTTACGGAAGGACACATATAATTCTATATTTATATATTTATATTATTTATATACATTAGGCTGTTTTGAATGTTTATTTATTAATTATAATAATTATTATTATTTAAATAACGACAATGGAATTTTACAAATAATAATTGATACACTAAAGCTAACTCGCATAGAGCGTCAGTCACTTGCTCCAGCTCATTCATTGAATGTGATAATATTTATATAATAATATTATTTATTTATTCTAAACAGCCTAATATACATTTGCGTTTTTTTTTTTTTTTTTTTTTCGCGCCCAGCGTTTAAGTGTATATATATGTACACATATACATAATGACATACCATATCCAATCATATTGTATATATTTATATCAATTATTTATCTAGTACTAATATTATCCCAATCAATTATAAAACAAACCAATCAGTCATTCACATAAATTTTTATATTTTTTCCTTGTCAATTTTATTTTTTTATTTATTTATTTTTATGAATATTTCCTTTTTTTTTTTTATTAATTTTTTTGTACGTTCTATCGGGATTAAAAAAAAAAATTTCTAATGAATATTTGGATGGAAATATTTTCATTGTGTATTTTTTATGTTTTATTTTTAATAGTTGTTTATGTAAAAATTTCAATCAAGATTTTTATATTATATATGTATAAAGTGACGCTGATCATTTAGTTATATTAAACATTTACAAATTATTATTATCGTTTTTTTTTTTAAATAATTTAATTCACATTTATAATTATTAATTGCTGATTTTTTAAAAATTATTATTTATTATAATTAGATTATTATTATTATAAACAATTTATTATTTTATTTATTTCCATTCAAAAATTATGACAATATATTTTATTTTATTTTATTTTTTCATAGATTATTATTATTATTTTGTAAAATTACAACGACACACCGATTTATTAATAAATTCGGCCGCCGGAGTGTGAGCATTTACAATAATAATTATCTATTGCAATATGTTTATTATTATATTTTTTTAATATCATATTATTATAAGTTGTTTATTTAGTTTTATTTTTTTTTCAGTCCATTTTCATTTTTATAATTTCACTTTCCATTTTATTTAATTATTTTGGTATTTTATATACAAATTTCTGGTAAGTGCGATGATAATATTTTGTCACACCTGCCAGCCAGCGGCCTTCCAGAAGACATGTTCAATTATTTTTATTTTTTTTTTTTTTTCTTTATTTTTTTTAGCATTAATCATTATCATTTTGACACCTATTTAATTATTTATTCATCATCATGATTTTTTTTACGACTATTATGTTTTTAATTATTAATTTCATTCATATTATTTTGATACACCATTTTGATTCGCTTAAACGTCGCGCATGCACTTGATTTATTTATTTATTTTTTCATTAAATCACAATGACGATTAGTATAAAATAGATATAGTATGATAGAATTGATAAATAATATAAAAAAATTTAAAGAAAAAGATACAAAAAAAATAAAAAATAGAAGAAAAATATATAGTTAAAATTGCGTTGCGACGTATGTTAACGATGGTGATTTTATTAGGCCACTATAAGTTGGCAATTAATTTGTAATAAACCAAGTATCTTGAACTCAACATGGCCACTCATGTCTTGGTGGTTTTGATGGATGCTTGGTTGGTATTAGAGGACATCAGGGATTAACTTCTGCAGCCATTATATTGTGTACCTGTTCTAATTTATATGCCAATCTTTGTTTTTGTGAAAATTCATCTTCTTCAAGTGTTACTATTAATTGTTCGTTGTATTTTCCTGCATATGTATACAATTCATACAATGCACAATTTGTATTGAATTCTGTCGTGTGTAACTGTTGAATAATAATAAAAAAAATAAAAAATAATAATATATTAATATATTTTTTACATCAAGATAATGAAAATAATAATAATAATAAAAATTATAATTTACCCTCGACTCTTCAGCCAACATTGCATTCATGTCTTGATCAGATATTGCTGGCATGATTTTTATATCCGAGTAATAACGTTCTACCCACTCTTTATATACTGGAATGTCTTTTGCATAGAGAAGTTTTGAACTTGGTGAATCTTTACCTATAAATTAAATTAAAAATTAATAAAAAATTTAATTATTTAATTATTTTTTTATTATAATAAATTACCTAGTCGATGATCAGACGTTGAACAACTATCCATAAATGTTTGTGCAACAACTGATAGACATGAATCAACAATATTTGATTTATGTATATCAAATACAAAATTTGGATTTTTAATAAGATTAACCCAAAATCTAAGTGGTAAAGAATTACTTTTCCACGTATGTACAACTTCAGGATCAGATATACCATGATGTAATGCTTGATCATCAAGAAAATCAAACATATATTTAATAGCAAGTGGTAATGCTGATCCTCTATGTGCTGTACTAAATATTGTTTCAAATAAATCATCAACAAATTTTTGTAGTGTACCTTTTGTTGCAAGTAACCTTGTTAAATATATTTCTGATACCATTTTATTTCCTCTTTCACCTTCTTTTTGTGCATCAGTATCATGATGTTTAACAAGATGCCAACATTTAAGACCACCATCATGATCATGATTAAGTGGTGATGTTGCACGTGATAATGGTGGACTTGCTGAACTAAATTTACTTAAATTGAGCGTTTCATATTTATGTGATTTATCTGTTTTTTCAGATAATATTGATAAATTATATATTGATGATTGTTTTGATACTAAACTTAATGATGCACCATCTGGTACTCTATAATGATTAAGTGTATTACGTTTTTTCCATTCACCCTCAGTCTTTGTTGATGTATCTTCATCATGAAGTATTAATCTACCAGATGCACCTGTTCTCCATTCAAGATCAAGATCTTCTTTTCTTGGTCTTTGACTGTATGGTGTTGCACGATATATTGTATCTAATGATTTTTCTTTAACTTGAGAAATAGTATCACAATCAAGTAATTTTACTGGTACATTTTCAGTTGATGGATCTAAACCACTAAATACTGTTTGTTGAGCAATTGTCACATAAACGGTCATTGGTTTAAAATCAATAGATTGTCTTATTAATTTTTCTTCTGACAATGAATATCTTGCTTCTGATGATATTGAATCAACGGGTCCTTTGTCAACTTGATATTTCATTGCACGGAAAAGCATAAAAAGTGGCTCACCTGCGCATTCACGCATAAATTTATACAGTAAAAATGTAAACCATGCAGAAAGCATTTTTTCAGCTACACTTTCAGTTCTATAATACAAAAAAAAAAAAATAAATAAATTAATTAATTTTAAATATAAAAATTCCAAGTTTAATTAAATGTCATGAGTTTTAATAAGAAAATTTAATTAACAATTTAACATTAAATAATAAAATAGTGATATCTTACCTTCTGAGAAGTAATTTTGGATGACTTTTACCTTCCATACATTTTTCAATGAGTTCAGCAAGTAAAGTTTTTAATATATCAGTACAATATTCCATTTTACTTTGTAATGTAACCATAATAAGACTTGCAACATTAACTCTATCTCTCATTGAAAAATAACGATTACTCTCAAGTGTTCTTACAAATAATAATAAAAATGTTTTATTCATAATAAGTTGTCCAAATAAACGTAAACCTTTTTCTTTTCTCATTAATTCTGGTCTATCCCATTGTAATACAACATGATTATCAACATTTGGAAATAATATTTTCATAGCATACGTACGATAATCAAGAAATGGAATACCACCACTTGTTAAATCACCAGTAAGATCAGTCATTTCAGTTTGTAATTCAGCAAATGCTTCTTTACATTCAGCAGCAACACGTAATTCAAGTATATCCATTTGTTCTTGCATATTTTTTAAAACACGATTACTTTCTGTTGATTTTCTTCTGTATGCTATTAAAAATACAATAAATATAATAACAAGTGCAATACATGCTAATATAACACCAAATAATGCTGGTTTTGATAATGGTCCATTTAAACCAGCTGGTAATGCATAACTTAATTTACCAATTGGAAATCTCAATGAATTACCAACAATAACAACAACTTCTGGTAATTCTTGTCTATCAATATAACCATCTTCACTTAATGCTGGTGGTTGTATTGATGGTGGTCTACATGTTAATTGTTGTCTTGATAATGATGTTACATTACAATATGTACTACCAATTTTAACAATAACATCTGATTCTTGACATGCTCTATCTAAATGTTGTCCATTTATTGTTAAATAATCACTTTTATAATATTTAACATCTTCACCAAAATTATCATATATTGGATTTGGATATAATAAAAAATGTTGAAAACCATTTTGTGATAAATTTTGTACACTAGTTACATTATCCATACGAAAACCATATTCAAGTGGTAATGGATGTTCAGCATCAAGTATAACATTATCTGGTATTTCAATTGTTGGTGAACGACATTCCATATGTGTTTGACTTAATATATCACATGTTGATACAAACATTTTTTCATCATAATAAACATACATTAATGGATTTTGTATATATCCTAAATTTTTACCAGTAACTGATATTTTAATACCACCAGCTGGTATACCTTTTGGTATTTTCATTTGTCCAGCAACACCACTTTCAACACTTTCAATTGTTGGATCATTAACATATTCAAAATATCCATTATATATACGTTTTCTACCATCAAATGTCATTATTAATGTACTATTTTTATTTATTTTACTTGAACTTGTCATACATTGTGTTTCATTTATTTCAGCACTTATAACTAAACATGGAAGATCATCAATATTAACACGTATTTCACTACCAGCATTCATATATTCACCAGTTATTTTTATTGTTGTACCACCACTTTTTGGTCCATATTTTGGTGATATATTTCTTATTATTGGATCAACAAATTTATATTTTTCTTCTGATGTACCACGATATGCTTCAATTTTAACAACAACTTTTCCATCATGTGGTTTTTTAGAACCAGGACCATCAACACGACATACTATTTGTTTTGTACGTATATAAAGTGATTCATATGGTTGACATGGTACACCAGCAACTGTTACACCAGCATATATATCACTAAATGTTTTACCAAGATTAGTACCAGTTATTGTAACATTTGTATTACCTTCCCAAGGACCCATTCTTGGTTCAAATGAATCTACTGTTGGATCTGGACATGTTGAATTTCTATGTAACCATACACCAGTTGGTTCACCACGACCACAATGTTCTTTAACTTCACAAGTTGGTGAACTTGGACACCAACCACAACCATATTTTGATGGCATTGCTAAACACATACCACAACTATCAGCCATATCACGACATCTATATATAACAACATGTATATTATCTGGATTATCAAGTGGTTTTGAACCACCCCAAATAACAGCAAATGGTACTGTTATATTTGATGTTCTTGATGTATAAGAAAATTCCATATCATCACAATATATTGTATCAGCAAGTAAACGTGCATTAACACTTGTAACACGTCCTTCAATATTAAATTGACAAACAAATCTTGTTTGTATTATAAATTGTCCAATAATATGAACTTTAACTTTAATTTGTTTTTTAATACCAGCAGCAACAAGAATTTCTTGTGAATCAGATGCATTTATTGTTGGACAAAATGCTGGACCACTTCTATAACTTGGTCCCATTCTACTTACACCAGTAACAAGTATATCATTACGACAATTTGCAGCAGTATCATGTGTACATCTGTGTCCATCAACACACCAATCACATGGAAAACTAGATGATACACATTCAGTACATGATGAATATGTATTACAATCAAAAAATGTAAAATTTGTTGCAACTAAATCTGGTCCATTTGTCATTCTAACTGATAATTTAGCTGTAAAATGATGATTACCAACTGGTATTGATGGTAATAAATCAGTTCTTGGAGTTGTACAATTAACACCAAATGATTTTCTTGTTGCATTTGTTATAAGTGTTTTATCTAATGCTGAAAAGGCACATAAAAATTCACCATTTAATGTTGGTAAATTATCAATAACAAGCTCTAATGTTCTTGCAGTTGTTTTTTGTAATTGATCTGGTGTTACTGTTGTTATTGTTGTACAACGTTGACTTTTATATGATATCCAATATAATGGATCATTTGCTGCATCTTGACAATCACTACGTAAATTACATTTATTTTCAAGTGAACACCAACCACAATATGGATCTTTAGCATCAAGACAAGCCCAACAAGTTTTATATACTGAACATTCTTGTACTTTAACCTTTGATACTTTTTTCTCAGTTAATACATAAAGATGCATTGGTGGTTGTTGTGAATCAAATAACAGATCAGAGTTCACTGGTGAGTCTGTATCTATCTCCAGGTCACCATACTCCTGGGCAACGCTAGCACTCTCTATAACAACCTGGTACAACATAAAAATACAAAAAAATATTAATCATAATCATAATAATAATAATAATAATAATAATAATAATAGTTTTCATAAACAGTTATTCCATCTTCATCTTCATCATCATCATCATCATTATCTGCCTCTTTAAAATTTATTTTATATTATTATTATATAAATTATTGGTAAAAAAATTTTTTCTTCAATAATAAATTTATAACAAAGTATATCTTTATGAAAAATGGGCCACATCCGCGTATTTCACCTGACGCTCATATCACGCTCTATTATCACCATTATTCATGCAGCACCAACACGATTACTGTCGTTAAAAATAGGCGTACGACAAATTCAACAGTTGAAAAGAAATGTAATCGATCAAGCTAACCAACCAACCAACTACTGATTCAGCATTTGTTAGAAAAAAAAAAAAAAACAATGAGTACAATAAACGTGATATTACTATGCATTGATTTTACCACAAAATTTTATAAATCAAAAAAAAAAAAATTATTATAATAAAATAAATTATAGTTTATCAATAATATAAAAAATAATAATTTAAATAAAATATAGGTATATATATATCTATTATGAGGGTAAAATAAATATAAAAAAGAAATTTTTCTATTTAATTTAATTGCAAAAGATAATCAATGAAAATAATATGAATAATGTCTAATTTTAAAATTCAAAAATTATATTAATATTTTGCAAGTTGATTTAACACTGTGGTTGAAACAAAATGTTCACATATATGAAACAATCGATTTTAGTATATAATATATAACACCGGGAAGTGGAAAATGCGAGGTTGCAACGTGTCGACTTTTGTGACCGCATTTGTACCACCCTTGTTGATATGCAGTTGACTGCTGGGTCCTTCAACCAGTAATTTTCAGGATTACAAAAAAAAAAAAAATCTATAAAACCACAAAAATAAAAATTTCTTTTTTATTATTCAAAATTTTATTTAAAAAATTATAGCAATATTTTAAATTTTAATATTATTATTTCAAATAACAATTATCATGAAACTTTGATTGTTTTAATAAAATAAAATTAAAAAAAAGAAAATTGATTGTCTTTAATTTGAGATGAATAAATTTATGTTTATACATATAAAATCTCTCGAAGCAATGAACAAACCCCGGGAATGTCAAATCGATTCACAATAATTTGTCGAGGCCAGGTCAACCTGTCTGAAAATTGTTGAATATGTGACCATTTACTATTTTGCTGAGTTTTGTCTGTACATTGACTGCGTGAATGCACAATGATAATAAATCAAATGCTTTTGTATTTTATATGATGAATTTTCAATTTTATTTTTTATTTTTTTTCTAAAATTTATCAATGATTTTATTATTTTTTTCATTTTTATTTATAACAAAATGTGATAATGATATTAAATAAATTTAAAATTTTGATGAAAATTAATTTAATATAAATTAAATATATTTGTAATATTAATATACAAGTATAAAGTGTATTTTTAATTTGATAAATATGGGTGGGTGTTTTAGGATATGCGGTACGTATGATGATTAAAAAAAAAAATAGAATCATTATGTAGACAACAATATCACTGGGGGCTTTGATATACAGTCAACTCAATATGACTCATTCAGGAAATGAGATAATAATATAACGAGTTGTAGAATCATTTATAAATTCAAGTCATCCTTATTTATCAATGATGTGATATATATTTTATTCAACATTTTGATGCTGGTACAAAGGACAAAAGATTATACTTGACATAAAAAAAAAAGAATTTTAATAAAAAATAAATAAATGTCAGTGTTAATAATAAACCAGCAAGTGAGCAATAAAAAAAAAATAATTCTTTTTTTATCATTTTTATTATTAATATTCATTCAAAGTATATTAATCACAATTATTTTATTTTATTTTTTTCATTCAATTTTGTTTAAATCAATTTATTCAAAGAAAAATTTTGATTTAAAAAAAAAAATAATTATTTATATTTTAAAAAGTCACATTTAATTTAGTAATTAAATATTTATGTCATGGTAATTATTATTAAACACAAGACAAATATTAAATAAATATTTATTAACAAAAAAAAAAAAGTTTGTGGTATTTAATTTATTATTTTTTAATTAAAAAAAAATAAAGTTAAATTAAATATTTTTCTGTTTAAAATTAAGGTTAATAAATATAAAAAAATTAATTAAAAATTGTTAATATTTATATATTATTTAAACAATAATAATATAAAAATCGTGTGATGTAGGATCATAACAATTGATAATATAAAATGTATATACATATAGTCGGTCTCACGGTTTGATCAAAGCCACAACTCTTGATTTTCATTTGAATTCACAATTTGCCCACCAAGTAAATAATAAATAAAAAAAAAAAATCATAATAAATATCATGAAAAAGTCAATGCTTTTATCTTGATCAGGTATTTGTAAATAATATAAAAAAAAATTTGATTTTTTTATGTTTATTGGTATTATAAAAAATTGTGGTATAAAAAAAAATTGATTTAAATCAATTTATTTATTTATTTTTTGTTGGATAAAAATAAAAAAATTATTAGGTGATAAAATATAAAAAAAAAAAAAAAATCAAGACACTTGTATTATTTTAAAATACAAAAATATTTGGGTTGATTGGAGAGGTAAATATTTGAATGCAATGTACTTGATACTCTGTACACCAAATGTTTGACAAAGAATAAAATAATATAAAAAAAAAGATAAAGAAAATTAAATACACAAAAGATATAAATTCCCCCAAGTGTAAAATGGAGAAAATTATCGTATTATTGTGTGAAAGGTCAAGATCGAGAACAAAGAAAGATCATTCAAGTAAACTCTCTTTACCGGATCTTAAAATTGGCTATTTAATTTGTAAATATATTTTTATATTTAAATTCAATTTTTTTTTTTTTTTTTTTCAAATTAAATGTTGCTTTATATATTAACATTTAATTCAATAAAAAATTATATACAAATTAAATTATATATTCAATTTTAAATATATATTATACAATTTATTAAATTGAAAAGAAAAAAAAAAAATTATTCATTTTAAAGTTTACTATATATATAAATATTTTCTTTATATTATATAATAAATTTTAATATATAACTTGTGAAATAAATAATAATAATAATAAATGAAAAAAAAATTAATCTCAATTGTTTTTAATATAAAATTATGTATACAAGTTGAAAAAAAAATACAAAATATTTAACCGACAAATTGTATCTTGCTTGAAAAAGGTCAGTAGGTTTATTTCTATCAGAGTAATAAACATGATATTATTTGCCAATTTTTTTAAAAAACTCATTATACAAAGTAATAAACTTAAATATTACTCTCATAACTATTAAATTTAAAAAAAAAATAAAAATTGAATAAATAGAAAATTAGATTTATATTTGTACTACAAAATTATTGTAATTATCATAATATTCTTACTAATTGAGATTAAAAAAAAAAAAAAAAAAAAAAAATGATTAAAGCTATTTAAATTATAATTATAAAATTATATTATCAGCAGTTAATTATAGAAATAAAATTAAATTAAAGAATAAAAAAAAAACTGATTTTATTGACAATTGACTAGAGAAATAAGACACCACAGGATATTGCAAGTTTTTTTTTTTTTTTTTTTTTTAAATAAATAAGAGCAATTGGTTATTTGGATTTATCAGTATTGTTGAGATTTTTTCTTGAAAAATTCAATTTAAAAAAAAAATTGAGGTAGAAGATGAAAATTTGAAGTGGAAGGTAAATTATTTATTGAATTTTGTTTAATAAGTGTCGAACATATATTAAATAATAATTGTGGTAGAGAGAAAGTTTCAGGATGTTTACAGTTTTTTTTTTTTTTTTTTGTTGAGAGAGTATAATTCAATGAAATTGTAAATTTTATACTTGAAAATTTTTGTATGACTCTATTTATTTTGTTTGACCTGTGACATTGACATATTTTTAATTTAATTTTTTAAATTATTTTTATATCAAAAAACTTTTAATAACTCGTTGTGAAATTTTATTTTTATAAACTCAAGATATTTTGATGAATTTTTAAATAACATGATAAAGTATATCAAGGAAAAAAAAAAAAACATTAAAATGATAAACTATTTTAATTGTATGTATTATTTTATAAGATATTTTTATTTTTTTTTTATTTTTATTTTTATTTTTGGCATTGCTCAAGTGTATATTTTTTATTTTTGACAAAACGCAAAACTATTTACTCTCATGAATGAATTCATGAATCTAGGCAGTATAAAGCTTTACAATTGAGGGTAAAAAATAAAAATATAATAAAAAAAAAAGTAAGATGAGTAAAGGAAAAAATAAAAAAAAGAGGATTGGAATAATTTGATGGTACTGAAGTTGAATTAAAAAGCAGGCTTGAATATTTGCTTCGAGATTCATTTAGTTGATCGGAGCTGACTTTAATGTGGGGTGTGTCGAGATTTAAATTTTTTTTATACTTGAGGTTGTAATTAGAGATTTTTTTAGGGGATAAAAAATAAAATAAATAAATTAAAAAAAAAAAAAGTATAATTTAGTATAAAATATCAAACACAAATTTCAGGCATTTAGCACTTGACTTATTATCAATGAGAAAAACAAATTTATTTTATTTTATTTTTTTAAATATATATAATCTTATTTGATCATACACAAAATAAAAAAAAAAAATATAAACAATTATATTAATTGAAATAAATTTAAATAGAAAAAAAATTATTCTCAAAGAAATTTAAAAGTTTTTTACATTTTTTTTTTACAATTTATTACATGCCAATTAATTTGACATTTTAAAAGTTATAAAAATCCATTTTTTATACAATAAAAAAAAAAAACTATACGTAAATAAGAAAATTGTCGATAAAAAATTTGCTTTAAAAAGAGAAAAAAAAAAAAAAATATTAAATATTGGCATAAACATAAATTTTCAAGTCACTCCATCAATCATATTTGAATATAAAATAAAAAAAAAATAAAAAAATACGAAAATTAAACTAATAAAATATGAAAACAAATAAATTATTAAAAAATAATAATAATAATACGATAAAGATAGAAAATTGAGTTAAATTTGTGTATTTATGTTAGTCGAATAATTTAAAAAAAAAAATATATATATTGCAACACATAAATGTGTATAAAGTCATCGTGGTGTCGATGTAAAATACCAGCAATTACCTTTGGCCATCACTAATGGTATAACCTTATTTATATGTATAAATATATACTGAATATCCAATAATGCAATTCATTAGTCTTGATACGGGGGCGGTTTGTATGAAGAAAACAATAGCCAACAAACAGTCACACTTTGTCTTTCTATCATCCCACAAAAAAAAAAAACAAATTTCTTTCTCATCTTCATCATGCAATTAAATATTTATAAAAACAATTGAATTAATAATTATATTTGATCAAATTGTGAATATGAATAAATATAATTATATAAAATAAAAATAATTTTTACTTGTGTATACTTTTAATCATCATCATCATGATCATCATCATTACGTATTGTTTAACTTAAAAATTTATATGTCAAATATATATATTTTTTTATATTTTTTATTGCGTGAGAGTTTACTTTTGTATTTCGATAGCAAATAAAATAACAAAGATATCCCTTCAAAAGACGAGAATTTACTTGCTCGTTAGTGGTTTTGTTAAAGTTACCCTTGAGCGTCCGCTAATGTGACCGCCTACAATCGCAAAATTGTGTTAACAAGCCAACGAGACGTGCGTCACAAAATAAAATAAAAAAATATAAAAAACAAAAAAAAAAAATAAATAATCAACATCAGACATATCACGTAACTTGTATGTATACTTTCAACAACCAGTAAAAAACTTTGATCATTTTTTTTTTTCTTTTTATTTATTTATATTTATAATGTAAAGAAAAAAAAAATAAAATTATAAAAAATTATTGCTAAAAGTTATAATAAAGTTTGAAGCTTTTAGTAATTGATGTTGTGAATGAGTTTATATAAGTATGATATTGTTGATTAATCATATATTTAATGTAAGATGTTTTAAGTTTTATATATAAAATATTTAAGTAAAATTATCTAATTTGTTTATGAAAATATGAAAGAGAAATAAAATAAACTTGAAGTTGATGGACACTTGTAAAATTTATATGATATGGTTGGTTGTTAATATAAATTTTATAAATCAAAGTAAACTATTTTATTAAAATTAAATATAAAATAGTTGAGAGTTAAATTTCAATTCAAATTTTAGTTAAGTATGTTTAATATAATATATGAGAGTAAAAGCAGTATGAATACTACATGAACTTTTAGAAAATATATAGTTTACAAAACTAATTTGCCATACGAATTAACCAATGATGACTCAATTTAATTTATAATATTCAACTGAATATAGAATTGAACTAAACACTTCTGTGATTGAACTATTCAATATAAATTTTAAAAATTGTATATTTATTTTACATGAAAATTTATTTAGCCACAGAAAGAATTAAAAAAAAACTTTTTGTATATTATTTATTAAATTGATATTAAATTATTTCTTTTTTTTGTTTTTTTAATTATAAATATTTATTAAATTTAATCACATGAAAAAACTTTTAAAGCAGATTATGAATACATTATTTTATTTTTTTATTTATTGGACAATGTGAACGAGCTGTAAAACGATGAAATTTTTATCGTTGCCATTTTTTTTACTGTAAAGTCTCAACGCCTTTCTCACCAAGTATATACTTTCCATCACTCTCATATATTTTGCATAACCACTTCGTGACCCAAGTCAAGATCGATGGTAGGATGCGAAAAATACCATAGAGCAAATGTCGTTTGTACCAACGAAAAAATATTCTGTGACCAATTTGTCGTAATATTTTTTTTATTTTATTATTTTTTTCACACATATAGGTATATACTATAAGTTTAAAAAAAATTTTATATACCATCTACTTTATTACTGTCATCAAAATAAAATTTGAATAAAAAATTTTTATAAACTAATCATAATAAAATATTTAAATAATGATATTACAAATAAAAAAAGCTTGTATTATTTAAAAATAAATATAATATCACATGTCAATCAATGAAATTTAAAAAATAATAAAATATCATGTAATAATTTGACAATTTCATACTGATAAATTCAATTCTTTGAGGTCTTTGTATTGTCATTTGGCTCAAATTTTATGATAATATAAATTTAACAACCAATTTGTCTTTCAGTATTTTATTCTTTACAAATAAGACATTCAAAAACAATTTAATAATAATATATATATATATAAAATTTGACACTTTAAATAAATAAAATATCAAATTTTAAATTATTATTTTTTCTTTTACAACTTTCTCTAATTATTAACAATAAAAAATAAAAATTCATTAGTCAAATAACTGTAGTGTGTCTTTGTAATGAAAAAAAAAAAAAAAACAAATAATTTTTTAATTTAATTAAAAAATAAAAAGTCTAGTTTTATTATTGACAACACAGTGATTGGTCAGAAAAAAAAATGAAAAAAAAAATAAAAAAATAATAAAATTGAAATTGGAGAGATGTGAAAATTGAGAACAAAGGAATCAAAGTTACTTTTTGAAAATTTTTTAGAAAAAAAGTACATGGAAGGATCATACATGTTATGTTAAATTAGGTCAAACATTGTGAATGTAGTTTTTAGGACAAAAGGGAGGTTCAACAGGGTGAGAAGATAACAAAGCCCAAAATGAATAAAATTTCATCATTGGCTTTAGTGTGGTATAGCAACATGAGAAAGCTTAACGATGAGTTTCTGTTAAAACTCGTTAAAATATACTAAAACCAATAAAAAGTTTATGTAAATATTGATTTTCTTTAATTTATTGATTTTTTAAAAAAAACCTTGTCATTTATTCACTTGTTTGTGTCAAAAAAGTTATAGTGATTTAATTAAATAAATTTAAAAATTTAAATCATTAAATTAAATATAAAAATAAAAAATTATATTAAAATATAAAATTTCAATATGATAAAATTTCAAAGAATAAAATACTATTTTAAATTTAATAAATTTTTAAATTTTAAAAAATTTTTTATTAAATATTTATTAATAAAAAAAAAATATAAAAATCATATATTTAAAAATATCATCATGATTAAAAAAGTATATAGTATCAAAATGAAAATCAAATTAGAAAAATATATAAAAAAAAAAAAAAAATGAATAATTAAAAAAAAAGAAAGTAGTTTTTCTTGTTAAATAGTCAAATGAATTGAATATAAAAATAATAAAGACATTTACCGATCATCCTGAGACTATATCTATTTACATTCAACAGCCCATATGTTTGTATTCTAGTTGTATAATATATCCAATGTCTTTCGTGACATATGCCA
Organism: Lysiphlebus fabarum; assembly: GCA_011426435.1. Classification (NCBI taxonomy): domain Eukaryota; kingdom Metazoa; phylum Arthropoda; class Insecta; order Hymenoptera; family Braconidae; genus Lysiphlebus; species Lysiphlebus fabarum. The sequence goes on from WSYQ01001077.1 coordinate 25,560, forward strand.
TGGTAATATATCAACATAGTTGAATGTTCCAACACACCCTGGTTTAGCTAGCATGTTATTGTGAACCTTACCCTCTGGTATTAGTTGGTTGAGGTCGCACCACCTTCACAACACATCAACCAACATCATATACAATATATATACACAGTCTAGATCAAGACTATTTTATAGCCTCAAGTTAAAATATAACATTGATCATATCAATGTTTTGCAAGACCTTCAACAATAATATTCAACCCAGCTATGTATATTTCAGGTGATACCATTTTTGGTTGTCAACAATCAACATTGCTACCTGGATAACATTCAGCAATACTTGCCATATATATATGTTCATGTTTGTGATGGATTGATGTAACTGTATGACCATTGAAACCTGGTATAACTAATGCAATACGTACACGTATATTATATATATATATATATAAAATAATCCCCAGGCTTTCGTTTTAATATACCAAGGGCTCAGACAACTCCATTCGCCAAACGGAATTGCGTCGACTACCAAACTATCTGTGTACTTCACTGAGCCCAGCATAATCCACTCACTCTTAATAAACTTATACCAGCACTGCTTTTATACACATTTTTTATTTCATTTTATATATTTTAGTTTTATATTTTCTACTTTTTTATTTTATTATACCTATTTACAAGCTGAAAATTTGAGGAGATTTGATGGTAATTATATTAAAATATAAAAGAATGGATGTATTAAATGCATAAATTTAAAGAGTATTTTATGAAAAACAAAAATAATAATAAAATATCAATTAATATGCTTTACTACTTGTTAATATACTGTAATTTTATTTTGTGATATAAATTTATTTTTTTTTATTTATTTTTTGTTTATGAGAATAACAAAAAGCAATAAATAATTTTATTTATTGTAAATTTATTTAACTGTGAAATTTAGGAATATATAAAATATATATATATATTATTGCATTTATTGTATTATCTGTTGGAAAAATAAGTCTAGATATATGTGAAAAATAAAAGAAAAAGAAAAAAATATATATATTTCAACCAAGACGAGGATATATTGCTAAAAAATCTCTGAAATACGAATTGAATGACATTTTCGAGATGGTACTTACTGGACAAAATGAAAGACCCACTTTGCCATTTTCTATATGTTTTTTTTTTTTTTGTCTATTTTATCTTTTCTTTTGTATTATCTACTTTTGTTTTATACAGGTATATACTTTTTTTTTGGCTAGTTGCATGTTGCAATCCATAACAAAATTTTCTTTTTTTTTTGTTCTTCATGTCAATACTTTTTTTTTTATTTTAATTTAATTTTTTTTTTTTTTTTGTGTAACTTGTATATGTCTGTCGTCAAGAGGCGCCTATAGATATATACTGTACTGATTTATTCATTTAATGCATAAGAAATTTTGTAAGAAAAAAAAAAAAAAAAAAAAAACTATTACTGCACATATGACTGTCTTGTGAATTAATCACGTAACACCCGCGTTAAGTTGAACAATCTTTGTATAGAATGTATATATAGCTATATAAACATTTGTTTCATCGCAGGTTTGCCCCCGAGACACAAGATTACGTTTGTCCATGAAAACCGGTTTTAAAAATTTATAATATTTTTATGAAATTCCTTGATTTTTTTTATACCAAGAAATATTCCACTATTACGCATATCATGTAAAATAGTAATATTTAAAAAAATATATATAAAATTATAAATAAATTTAATAATAAAATTCAAATAAAATAAAATATCATCTGATTATTTTAAGCATTTTAAGATGAACGAATCAATATATCTTTATAAATGTCAGACTAACTGATCATGGAAAATAACTTCTAAACAATTTTTCGATTGGGTAAAAATTTTACTATTATTTATTGTAAAATAGGACAAATTACGACTTACAGACCGAAACAAATGATGTGTTCGAATATTATTCATAATAAAATAAGAAATTAAAATTTTCAAAAAAGTCAAAATTTCAACTTTTTTGTAATTTTTCGAAATTTGATTATCAATAGAAATATTGATTTGAAATATCACTTTTTTGAGATTTGATAAATGTCAAAGTTATTTGATTCAGCTACAAGATTATACAATCGAATGACCCTGAAAATATTTTGCTGTTCTACCGAATACTTATATATCAATTGTTGACCCTTTTAAAAAGTTATTAACTGCATACAAGAAAATTATGAAATAATTACTGGGCATTGTTTCTATCTTTTTAAAAAATATAGAAAAAAAAAATTATCTCTTTTAATACTTTTTAGTTGAAAAAATAATATACATATAGGTACATATAAACAGAGAAAAATAAATAATCGTTGTTGTTGTGCTAGATAAGATATAGTATTTACTCATTCCAATGTTTTTATGTATAAAAAATAAAAAAATAAAAAATGTCCAACACGAGGACATATATATACTTGGGGATGCTGCACCCACGAGTGTCATTACACGAATTTGTGAGGCGCGCTAGGAGGCACATAATCGTGCAGTGAGAAAGGCGTCAAGACGCTGCAAAAACTTCATGGATATTTCTAACTTTATTCTCACCTCACGATGTTTTCTTGCGACATTTAAACTATTTATTGACTGGCTTTAAAAAAAAATTTTTTTATAACAAACAACAGTCATGTTTATATATTTGAAATAAAAATAAAAAAATAAAATTTATATAAACATAATAATAATATATCAAAATAAATATATAAATTTTATTTTCATAGTTAAATGATGCATTTTTATATAAAAGAATATATAAATTTTTATCATGAATATATTAAAAAAACATATAATGAAAAATAAATTTATCATAAATAATTGTCAAATTATTGAGATGAAAAAAAATTGAAAAAAAATAATCAAATCTTATTGCTCTATTTCTCCTTGATGATAATACAAAAAAAAAAAAAAAATTCAAATAATTTATTCCAGTATCAAGAGCAACTTTCTCAATTGGGTATTATTGACCGTAACAATTGGTTCAGTCAAGAGAAAAGCCTCACATTTATGAGAGACACGCGACTGAATAGAATATGTCCAGTTTGTATATTTTATTTTGTAATATAATGCAGTAAATGGTATGTTTGTAAACACCCTCATGTGAAAGTTGACCCGGGTACATATACCAACACCAGAATCACCAAGTTTGGCAAAAAAAAAAAAAATAAATTATATACATATTGCTCACAACTGTCATGGAACATTAAACCAAACACACATAATTTTTACCCGCTTTGCAATGATATACCTTTTTTATTTTTAAAACTTTCTACATCGTCTCAATCAACCAGACCGAGTACGGTACAAGTTAGTTCACGACAAAAGTACATATATGTCCATATGTATATACGATGAAACATTACATATGTATATCAGAAAAAAAAGTAAATAAATCTGCGTTAAAGGTACAACATTTTTGAAAAAAAGTAAATAAAATTTATATATTTTATATTAAAATTGATAAAAAAAAACAAGGTAGTAGCTGCCTTGATATAAAATTTTCATCATTAATTTAATTTTTCATTTTATTTTTATTTTGCTTAGCTGTCAACAATCTAGTCGCACCTTTTTATTTTTCTAATCCATATGTATAATTTTGCAAGTTGCAACGAATAAATTTCTATAAGTTTGAAAGGGTAGTCCTTGAAATGGCGACATCCTCGTAATTGAAAGTCACTATCTAGTCACTTGCAAAATTTCAACACAAATATATACAAGTATGTATATACAAAATTCAATTTAAAAATAATAAATAATAATTTATAAAATTTTTCATTGGTATTTTACTATTTTATGTGAAAATTTGTTGAATATATATTTAAAATAATCGAATTTTTCATGTTCACAGTCAGCACAGTTAAAATAAAATAAAATACGATATAGCAGTGTGAGAAAATGAGAATTTGGTATAGCCAAAACGTGTGACCTATTTTATGAAAAAATATATATATAAAAAAAAGCTCATCTGAGCTTTTCTTTTACGAAATTTTGTAAAGCATTTTGTATATGATCCATTGGGAAATTTAAATGTCCTCACAAAAGTGAGTATCATTTACGATAAATTCACAATATAATAAATATATGACCCCAATTTGATTCAGCCTTGTCAATTGCTTCAAAAACAAAATGCACATTTGTCTTATATATTTTATTTTAAATTCAATAGAAAATCGATTAAATGACGGCTACAGTATCACATGAAACTATTGATCAATTGTAAGACGTATATATATATATATAAATTTAAGTTTAAGTAAAAAATAAATAAATAAAATATAAAAGATTAAATAGAATAATACAGAATGGAAATAAAATAAAATGTTAAAAGTCAGTGTAGAAAGAATGGTACTGGTTGTTGACCATTTTTATTCCCTCTGGCAAAAATGAAATGTTATAAAATTATCAAGACTTGAATCGTCCAAAAGAGACTTGATATATATATATATAAAAATATTATTTTTTACATTGCAATTTGAAGTATTTATTTATTTTTTTTATATCCATTGTAAAATATTATTTTATATTGAAAAAAAGTAAAAACAAAATGATTAAATTGATGAAAAAAAATATATCAAAATAAATTTAATGATTTTTAATTTATATAAAATTAAATGAAAATTTGTTTAATGTCAATCAAGTTAAATAATAATAATAATAATAAAAATAAATGACTAATGGGAACACGAGATTTTGCCATTATACAGACGCGTGTGCCATTGCAAATTGGACGTCTCAAATGTCGCGATGGTTTTGGAAAATACGACGAAAAATCCCTAAGGGATCAAGGGAATATGTGTACATATATGTACAAGTGGAAAACTAATGATAAAGATAGAATATAGGGTTTTCTTTTTGATGCCCCTCGAGGCATTTGGCAATTGATGAAAGAGAGGATGTATTTTCCTTTTTTTTTTTTATTTTTATATTTTGCTCCAGCAGACGACGTGCAATTGGGTGTATGTAGAACTGCACGGACCAACAAGAACACTTTTACATATTTCCGGGTTTTCATATGTATATGTATATATGCACGTTCAACTGCGGTTTTAAAAATATATATATGAAATGAAAAACTAAATAAAATAAAAATAAAATTTATACATATGAAGAAGATACGTGAGACCAACTTGGTTTTATGTATGTAAATGTATATACAGTTTTTTGTTGAAAGAGAAAACCACAAAATGTCCAGCTTGTCAGCAAATTTTTTTTTATTTTTCTTAGCTACCTCTAAAAAAAATTATAAAAAAAAAAAATCTAGAGTATTAAAATGAAATATGAAAAGATGAAATTCATTATGAATTTTTTTTTTTTTGTGTTATCAGATTGAGTGATAATGTATTCCAAATACCTTGGGGTTAAAAAATAAATATATATAAAAAAAAAGTTTATTTTAAATCTAATAACAGATTGGTAATAGATAAAATATGTTATTATTTATTTATGAATGTATAATATATATTTTAAGATGTATATACGCACGCATATTGCGATTATATATGTATATATATTTTTATCAAATTAGCGCAATCAGTAGACTTGTTTTGAGCCACTGTATATGCGCGTGAGACCGTTGTGATCTGCACACAATCTAAGCTGTACATTGATAGCAATCGTAAAATAGAAAATGAAAAATAATAAATAAAAATTATGGGTAAAATATATAAGGAGAGAAAGATTGTAAGTTGAAAATATAAATAAAAAAAAAAAAAAAAACAAGGTTGAATGATGAGACGTTTTGTATGAGACATATTTATATTTTGATGAAAAAATCATAAATGAATTTAAAATAATCATAAAATAATATGTATATTTATAAAAACAATAAAAAATTTTAATTAATGTAAACATATATTTGTCAAACGTGTGAAAATAATATGGATAATTAATTTTGAAATTGGATACATGTTTGGCATCAACTACTGCTCATTTACTTTTACGAAAATGAGTTGAAATGACACAAGATTTAAGTTTAGTTTATCTTTGACTAATTACTAGCTTTTACATCGACTCAAACTTTTCATTCACTGTATAACATGCAGATATTTATGTCATTAAAATATCTAAATTGTATGAGTATAAATGTGCGACTGTTTATACTCGTCAAGAAACTAAATTAACTTGTAAGATTGATTGCGTGACCCAAGAGACTTTGATTAACACATCAATATTATCATAATATTAATTTATAAATATCTATTAACTTTAATAAATTGTTAACTATTTATATTATTATTTTTTTTAATAAAAATAAAATAACAAAAAAAAAAAGTCATTATTTTTATTTCAATTTTATTTTATACAGTTGGTAAAAAAGTGTAATGAATTCAGAATTTGAATATATAATATTTTCATGATCCTAGTATTTATATATTTATAACAGGATGTAAAATAATATGAAAAATAAATCAAAATAAATAAAAAAAATAAAAAAACTGTTAAAGTCCCAAGAAGATCGGTGTTAATATCAAATGATAATTTATGGTTTCTCAAGTTTGATAACATACAACTTGTTATATATATATATTTTGTTCATAAAAAAAAAAAAAGTTTTTATGACTTTTTATTTTTTATGAACTTTGGCTCATTAAACTCATATCCGACAATTTAAAATTAAAAAAAAAAAATTTATTTTATTTTCAATCATAAAAAAATATTAAAATAAAATTTACAAAGACAAAATTTAAATTTTACACATTTTCACATTATTTTATTTTTTTTTTTTTTTGGTATTATGGCGTATTATTTAAGTTTATATTTTATTACTATTATTAAATTCAAATTGATAAAAATCAGATTAAAAGCTTTATCACTTTTAAGCTACCATAATGTAAAATATATAGTAAAAAAGTTGTATATATATATTGAGAGATCGCTAAAGGGGGTTGTTTGAGATTTATTCATGCAACTTTGAACTTGGAAAGTTTTGAATCAAAGATAGATAGAGTTTGATAAGACAAGGGAAAAAGTAAGAGATTAAAACAAAAAAAAAATATATATATATATAAAATAAAAAATGTTAAAAGGGTGATTTGTGATAACAAACCGACAATTTCTAGTGTGACGAATTTTCAGTTATTATTCAAAATTTTGAAATAAAAAAAAATGAAAATAATTATACAGTTGTTTGATGACCAACATACAATTACACAAATTAATTATAAATTTATACAAATGAAAATATTTATTTATAAAAATTACTTTTACAATAAACGATCAGACAATTTTTTAATAAATAATAAAATTATATAAATAACTGTGAGAATAAATGTATAAATATATATAAAAATAATGAAATTTAAAATCTAAAATCTATAAAGAGCATCCAATAAGGCAAAGGGTTATCGCAATATATGTAAAAAAAAAAATTTTAATACCAGACATGAAATTTAATTCTTGTTAAACAAATAATATAAATTGTATATTTAAAAAAAAATTAAATATAAATATATAAAAGGAATTTAACATGAAAGTTAGATAAAAAAAAAAAAATATTTTTATATATAATTTCTACGACTGATTCAACGCGGATACAAATATCGTGAGAGTTCAGATCAGGTCAACAAAATCGGTTATATGTACTTAAAAAGTACTACTTGTTTGTGAGGCCAATGATAATCCCTCGATATATACAATATATATGTTCACGATGACTCCCTTTTACCCATAATTTAAACAACTGAAAAATGTATGTGAAAGAACTCGATTAAAGTTATACATCCGGTTTTTACATTGGCATTGTATTACGATGAGATGATGATGAGTGCTAGGAACTCAATCACGCTTTACGAGCCAAACCTATAACATCATTTTATTTTTCTTAACGAATTATATTTTTCATGCTGTTATTTTATACATATATACACATTCACATAAATATACTATTATTATTTTAAAATAAATAGATAAACAAATAAATAAATACTAAGTAAATATAATAAAAAAAAAAATTTCTATCTGCATTTATTTTTGTAAATGATAAACAAAAAAATAAAATATAAAAATAATATTTATGGAGTTTAATATAATAGGTATATAATAATTGAAAAAAAATTTTGTTAACAATTGTTGTTAAATTTTTTTTCAATGTATTATAATAAAAAGTAGTTCAAAAAATAAGTCAGGTGAAATAAGAAATGTATAGTTTTGTTTGTAACAATTGAAAAAGATCTTAAAATTTTATCGCTTTTGTAAATTTGATCGGTACCCTATAGCTAGTAACTTTTATATATAAATTTTTCTTTTACTAAATCATTATTATCTTTTATTTATTATTATGATTTTATTTTTATTTATTTCTCGCGCTATCTCGTTACTTCTATTGCACTTTCCGGTTTTTATATTCAGCCCTTAAAAATCGTATACGAAACTTGAGAATTTCCGGTATTAAAATCATTACAATGACAAAAGATATTTTTATTATTATTGTTCAGTCATTGAAAAATGATAATGAAAAATAGAAAATACAAGATTATATTTTTTATCGTTTGAGTCAAAAATTTGGCCCACTTGTTCGTTCAATCGATTGTATTTTAATGCTGATTAATTAATCTTGCTCAGTAGAGTTTTACTTTGCTTGATCAGCTAAATTCAATTGAACTTGATGATCCAGTGTACGCGTTTATTTCATAAAACTTTTGCTATTAACGAGAAAGTGATAAAGACAGATTCAAGAATTTTACACTCCACTTATTTTGTCTTTCAATATAACCATACACAATTTATCCAGCATATTTATAAATTTAAAAATACTATGAAAATTTTCATTACTTTTTTTTTTTTTCCTACAAGAATTTATAGTATTATAGAAAAATAATTTAAATTTTAATTAAAAAATTATTATAAAAATTTTGTTATGCCCTCTTTGAGTTGAGATTATTATAATATTACAAAAAAAAAAAAAAAACAAAAAATATATAATTGAAAGTATAAAAAAGAGTTTGGATCAATTAAAAAATAATGAAAAGTTTATTGAGATGCTAAAATAATAATTTAATTTTATAAATAAATCAGTATTTTTTTGTTCAAGTAAAAGAACCATGATAAAGTTGCGAAAAAGATCAGAGATAGATTTACATTGTCAGTTGAATGGATAAATTAATTTTACTGATAAATAATATAAAAAAAAAAAGCAATGACTGTATTTATATGTATGTCTATCAGTATATGCCTGTGTCTGTTCAATGATTTGATCTCAACAAAACAAAAAAAGGTAAATAAAATTCTTTTTATTTCATGTCCCATGCAGCCTCGAGCTTTGTTGGTCGAACCCGTACCATTCTTTGTACATATATACCAACACTCGAAAAAAAACCACTGCACAATTCGATTTCTCGTTATACATGCACTATCGATCTTTGAGCTGTGATAGCATCGAACCAAACTGATTTGAGCTCGTCATCATACAGCCCAGGGAATTCGATTGGCTCAAATACTTCATATATATGTATATACAAAACGAACCTCATCATCATGAAGCATATAAAAATGAAAAATAAAATTAAATTTAAAATCAACTAATAAAAATATTGAAAAAAAAAAAACAAACAGACCGTGGATAGAGTGGTGCTTTTATCGATCAATCGCCTACAGATTTTAACTTCAATTAGAAAAAAAAAAAAAAAAACAAAAAATCTACATACTGTATTTTGAAGCTAGTAAAATCCGCATTCATTTTTCTCAATCGACGTTTTAAAACATAGTACGAATAAAAAAAAATATTCAAAACAAAACTATGACACTGCATGGCGAGTAAAAATCACAGAATATACATGTGGACATACGCACAAATGGAGAAAAAAAAAAAAACACATGTCTGCCAGAATACATGTGCATGAAAAAGCTTTTTGTTTTGCGTGTTCAATTTTAAAAACTAGAATAAAATACAAAAAAATTGTATACAATTTTTTCATCTACATAAAAGCGACAAAATCGATTTTGCATTATCAATAATAATTGATATAAATGTAGGCTCAAGTTTTATTTTAAAAGCCTATATGTATATTTTATCATAAAAAATAAATATAAAATTAAATTTTTTTTATCAAATTTATAATAAAATAAAATTGACAATCAATTGTATAATATATATAAAAAAAAAATAAAAATTAATAAATAAAACTATAAAATAATAAGAATATAATATATAATAAAGAAGATTCCGAGCAGATTGTGTCCGGGATGGGGCACGATCTTGTGGCAATTCGATGTAATGCACATACACGAACGGTCACGTAGGTCGAGAATTGACTGTGGCCATAGATCGTGGCATCTACCCGATGACCCATGACCTCTCTTGCAATTCTCTTTTTATACTCTTTATTTTTATGTTGCCGGTCAAATGACTCGGCACACTTGTGCCCGCGATCGCATATCGTTGAGCGAAAAAAAAGTAGACATTTTTTTTTTTTTCATCTCTCTTTTTTTTATATATATATACAATTTCCACACCCTGTTATTTTTATTTTTGTTATTTTTAATGAATTTAATTAATAATTCTTCCGGGACGAGATATATGCGGGACTATGAATCAAGTAAAAGCCTCAAGACAGCGTGGTATATTGTTGCACAAGTTGAGCAATAGTTGCCCCCTGCCAACAATGTGTAGGTGCATCATCAACTTTATACTTAAACTATAGTTTATATGAAGTATTAACAGAGATAATCAAAACGATTTTTTATCGTCACCTTGTCATATTTTTTTATTTTTATTTTTTGATATACAATGACTGACTAAACAATCCTGGATGGAATGAGAACAAGTGTCCTTCAAAATTATTAATTATACAACAATTTCTGAACACTTTGTTCTGAGGTCTCATCAATTAACCTTTTTTTTTTTTTTATTTTTTTTCTTCTCTTATAACGCTATCAAGTGAATATTATAAAATTTTAATATATATATAAATATATAAATTATATATATAAATTATAAAATGATTTTGTGTTTATATAAAAATTTTAGTTTATAAATTTATATCAATTGTCAATTATGAGGTCAATGATAAATTGTCAGATATTTATGTTAAATAGTCAATTAAAATATTGATTAAATATAAATAATAATTTAAAATATAAATTTGATAAATTATATTGTTTAACAAACAAACAATTTATATTATTTAAACTAATAATCATTTAACTCTTTTTTTTTTTTAAATTTATTTATAGGTATATTTAATTTTAAAATGCAAAAGAGTATTTACATATAATTTAATATTTTTTTATGACTTGAAATAATTGCTTTCATTTTACAAATTATATTTCTTAATGTTATTATATGTATATATATATATTTATTTTTTATATATATTCATTTGTAAAATAAATAAATACAATGCAGTTTGTGAATAATTGCACAACAGACATTTTCACTCGTTCATCTTCCCATGGGACTGAGAGAGAGTATATACTAGTGAACAGCTAAATCGCGAGGGACTTTGTTGTTTTTGTCTGCCACAGATATATATCTATTTATAGTTGTATATATATATATAGGTATATATGTAATACTGCAATATATGAATACAACAACTGTAGTTATATTTCCATGTACACATTTGTATGTATTGCAATACTATTCCAAAGACTACCGACAAGTATTTGTATTAATTAATCACAATCTTCTTGCGATTAACCACGCAAAAGTATGAATCAAATGGTAAATTGCACGCAAACATACGTCAAATTTTAAATGTTAGTTTTTAAATGTGCGTATATAATTGTCATGTAACATTAGTTGGTTATCGTTACGCCTTGTTTTAAAATTAACTCGATATTTGCTTTTTTTTTTTTATTATCATGATGAATTAAATGTAAACTATGATCTTTAATAATTTTTTTAATTGATGTTTAACAGTTACTTATATTCCCGGGATAAAATATTGATTTATTATTGATTGTTTTATAAGGTTTCATCAGGTTAAAAACAACTATAAAGATAATTAAAATGACCACGTTAATGAAAATGTTTTTGTCAATTTTCATATTACAATAACGAGTTAAACTCATATACAAGTAACTTTTGAAATTATATAATATTAAAAATCAAATAGTCTTCTTATACTTGTATATTCAACAAGACAATGTAGACATGAACAAGATACTTTGTTCCAACACCCTGTTAAACTTTACTAATGGAGCGATAGAGCACGTTTTGGTCGAGCAAACCAATGACATGATGACAATGTACCACATTGTCCCCTTTTACTACTGAAAATGCTTTTACAATTTATAAATATATATATATTCTTCTGTTAAATTACATCAGAGTTTATAGGGTTTTCTGAAATCTTTGCGAAACGATGTTGACGAGTTGAGAACTCTCTTATATTCAATTACTTTATATTTTTTTCAACTCCCAAGGGTTTAAGATTTTTTGTTTTTTTTTTTTTTTTCACTTTACTTTCTTTTTGAGAATTTTATTTAATAAAATTATATTTTTTAAAAAAAAGAGGCAGATTCAAAATGACTGTTTATTAAAAATAAAAATAAAAAATAATTACTAACCTTTTTAAGATGTCCTTTTTGTGTACCAATGAAAACAACAGTATAATCACCAGTTGATGTTGCTGCTACAGCAGTTAATAATGTATTAAATGTAAGTACTGGCATTGCAATCATTGGTTCTTGTCCTCCCAATGGTGTATTAACATCAAGACCACAAAAATCCTCAGCAATTGTTTGTAATTTCTGTAACAAAAAAAAAAACAAAAAAGAAAATTATTAATTTGATCTTTTTTCAATAAAATTAAAACAAAAATAAATTAATATTATTTAAACATATCAAATGTATAAAAATGTGTGTGGTGTTTAGCTTAAACTTGGAACCACAATGCCCACCAATGTCTACTGGAATTGAAGAGAAAGTAAAACTACATAGAAGTCTGTTAAAATGTTTTATAGTTTAAAACCACTATCTACTTTAAAATAAGTTTACGGATGATTATATATACCAAACAAGACAATTTACATATTTTCAAATTTATATATAGTAAAATATTTACCAAGTGTAGCACAATTATTTTGCTTGGCATATGATGGATAAAATTCTTAAAATTACTATTTTTTTTTTTTTAACCAAACTTTTTAATTCATGACAACTTTAACTAGTCATAATGAAACTTGGAAATTTTTCTTTTTTATTATTATTATTTTTATTATTAATATTACTTTTGTCTAATTATAAATAAAATATTATTTCTTTATTTTAAAAAAAAAAAAACTTTTAAAAAATAAAAAGAAGAAACAAACAGTGTATCAACTCTTTTGATGGATTAAATATTTAACTTTTAAATTATATTTAGATAAATTTTATTTTTATATTCATCAAGATAATGATAACATAACTTTGATGATAAAATCAAAAATGAACTATTAATAATTTTATAAATACCATTTGTGTTTTTTTCTTTTTTTAAATTATTTTTGGCAATCATTCAAATTTTTTAATTAACATTTGAATAATAAATTTGATTGTAAATGTATATAATTAAAATGACAAAGACATGAACCATAGATTATACAGTCTCCTCATCTCATTGAGCATTGATTGGTTTTGATAACGACATCAAAGCAAGAAAATCTAGTATATGTCAATACAGATATAATAATAATTATTATATTGGAAAATAATATGTAGATATATATATATATTTGTTTGATTGATTATTTAAAGAATTTAATACCAACAATAGGAATCTGTAGAGAAATGCATAATTGGTTTAAATTTATTTGACTAAAAAAATATTATTACAGTTTGATGAATTTAATAGTAAAATAAGACTAGTATAACTTTGAGGCAGTTTAATTGTATATACATATTATAATATTTTGAATATGTACAACAAGTGAGGTTGTTTGAATTTCATGTTGGCTATAGGCTTTATTATACCTGTATTTATTTGACAATGAAAATTCAATCGATGCCGACATATAACCCACCCTAACAAACGCATTTGTCTGTGGCATACTTCAATTGGATTTGAATTTCAATTAAATTTAAATTAAGTATTTATAATCAGATTATATTTTAATATATATATAAATATAAAATTAATGAGTTGTTATTATAATAATATTATTAAAAAATATATATTAATAATATTATTAAAATTTATTTTTAATTTATTTGAAAATTTATTTGCAAATTAATATTTGTTGATGAAATAATTCAATTGAAATCCATTTATTACAATAATTTTTTTTTTAATTTAATTTTTTTAATCTATTATTTTTGTATTGAAATTTAATTTTTTATTTTTTACTTTTATTTTTTTTTCAACTATTTTTTTCGACTTTTATATTATTTATACTCTGTTGAGCATAAAAATATAAAATGAAATAAACACCAGAGGATAAAAGCATGAAAAAAAAATAAATAAATATACATTTATATTTTTTGAGATTGCAAAAGCTTATGCCAATAGAATTAATAGAGTCACATTTCATAATGAATAAACTTTTGTTTATCTATGTGTTGCTATTATTTTTTTAATTTAAATACAAAAAAAATATAATTGCAGTACCAAGAAAATACAAAAGTTATTACCACTGTGAAAAAAAAAAAAAAAAAAAAACAAGAAAAATATATATATTTTTTAACTGATTTAATCAACAAAAATAATATATGTTACTTTATTTTGTGATAAGAAATATTCAATGACTCTATATATAATTTTGTTGACAATGTAAATCATACCTTTGTCTATAAACCATCGAGTGTTATACCACTTATCTTTATTAAACAATCGATACTTGTTATGTATTTTATGTTTGTGAAATATATATAGCTAGCAAAATTATTGTCAAGTGCCACTGTCCACAGCTTGAGTCATTAATACTCGTTAAGCTTAGAGCATTCAAAATTTTATAAAATTATAAACCACCACATTATTAATTTTATATATACAAAAACCTATTAATATTATCGATTATCAATATGACTATTTTTATAAAAAAAAAATCATTAATATAATTATAAAATTATTCAATTATTTGTATGAATTTTTAATTCATTAATTTGGTTTTTATATCTTCTTTTTTTATTTTAAATATATTTAAAATTCTCATTATAAAATTGATGAATAATCATTGTTTTTTTTTTTTATTTTTTATTGTTTGGTTGGTTGATTTATTTTATTTTTTATACTTTTTTTTTTTTTTGCAATTTCTTTCAGTATGTTTTTATATATATATCTGACAGACAAACGTTCTACTATAACAGTAGTTTTTATTCTCTGTATATTTTTAAAATAATTTTTTTTTAATTCAAGATCCCAATTAGTCTCAATGCTTTGTTTGGCTCACAAGGTCCTTTTGCAGGAAATTCTCATTAACAGAGCCTGTGGCATTTTGAGTATTTTATTTTTATCTTTTTTTAGCTAGTAAAATTGGCTCAGTTATAATTGATTATCTCACAGTACACGAAACTTTGTGTTTCACACTGTTTTATGCACCTGTGATTTTCTCCAAAATTATAACAAAATATTAAAATAAATATATATATATTTTAAACGCATGACTGATGTTTTATACTATCAAATTTATTATTATTATTATTTGTTATTATATGTATTATTGATGTATAAAAATAATTGTACTGAAAAATATTTTAAATTATATTTAGATGACTAAATTTTAATTTTATTTATATTTAAAAAATTTTCCAATAATTAAAAGTAAATATTCTAAAGAATTTTCAATTTATAATTATTTATTTTTTTTCTTTTAATATTAAAAATAATTCAAGAGTCTAAAACTTTTCAAGTAATTTTATGTTAAATAATAATAATAATATTTTTATAATAATAAAAAAGATAAATTTAAAGTTTTTTTTTTTTTTTTTCATTTTATAATTAGATTTTATAATATGGTTTTGCAGTTTGTGGTTATTCAATGTAAGAAAAAAAAAAAAAAATATATTAAAAATAGAAAAAAAATTATTGTGACATCCCCTTGTTGTTTATTGGAGATTGCTATTGGACCATGAATACCAGTAAAATGTGTTGAGACAATGTGACTTGTTGTGGGCTTGTACTGGACATGACACTAATTGACTATTTTAGAGAATAATTTGTGACACCATCACTGTGCCAAGTTACTCGTTTGTTCAATACTTGAAACGATTACAAGTGCTTATATTGTCACCAACTACTACTGATAAATTCCATTTAATTTAACAACAACAACAACAACAACAACAACAACAACAACAACAACAACAACATTCTACAGTCAATTCGTCAATTTATCACAGTAAAATTTTCCCATAAATATACCAGGATTTTTAATGAATTGTTGAATCTCTCTATTTATGCTTTTTTTAAAAGTGCATAAATGCAAAAGAAATTATAATGGTCACTTGATTATAAAATATTATTAATATAACCCTTTTTTTTTTTTTTGTTGAACATTCGCTTTTGTTAAATTGAGTGTTAATTTACTTTGAAAAATCAATAATAAATTTATGCTCTAATTGTAAAAATATTAATTTTTATTAATTTTATTGTATTTTTAAATATTATTCAAGTTTTAACAAATAGAACAACAAAAATTTTGTTGTTTATTTATTTATTCGTTAAGTCAACTTTTTTATATATTTTATATTTTTAAATAAACAAAATGAATTTTGAATATTTATAAAAATAAAAAATTTTTTTGTTAATAAAAATATTCCATATTTTAAATAAATATATAAAATTTTTATTTGTCTTCATTTATTGGGAATTTTTGACAGAATATATATAGCTTTTAAAAAAATATATATGTCGAGTGCAATTTGACACTTTTTTTTTTTTATAAAAATTTTCCGTAACGTGTGAAAAACATATAGCATATAGTGGTTTAAAAGGAAAGTAGAGAAAAAAAAAAAAAAGTAGTTGATAAACAAATGGGTTAAATGAATTCGATCTTGATGAATGCGTTGACGAGAACACGAATGGAGTATCACCCAAGAGCTGTTAACGACATATATAAAACAACATCGTGGAAAATTCAATGAGAACATGTACGTAACCATTTACATACACAATGTTACTTTACAGTTTAAAACTATTTAGAAGGGGTTAAATGAAAAAGGGTGAAAAGCTATATGACATGTTTGGTACAAGAGTATACAGTACATCATATAGGTACAGAAAATAAATGTGTTTCAGGGTTGGTTGAATTTACCAGAGTGGACATGAGAATTGGATAAGTAGTAGTAGATGATGATGATGATGATGATGATGGTAGTGATGGTGATGTTGAAGGAGGCTGACTTGTAAAGCCACTTGGTACACCAGTAGCATCAACATACACGCACATATTTATACATACATACACAAAATTGTAGGATAAAAGAAAATGAGACCAATGCACCAACAGTGGTGAAGAGTTGTGTCAAAACTTGACCACTAAAACCTCATTGAACAAAAAATAAAAAAAGCTAAAATAAATAAATTTTTTATAAAAGAGTTTTACCTGATTTTTTTTTTTAATCATTTTTTTATGCATTAGTAAAACCACTCGATTATTATTTTTATTTTTTGTTTTTTTTTTCTGTCATTTTAACAATCTACCATCTTATATTGAATTTTTTATTTTTTAAAACATTGTTTTCTTTTAATTTAAATTTAATTTAAAATGATTTATTTTGTGTGTTAGTTGTAAAATGAATTTTATTAATTTTTAAATTTTAAAAAAATACATGATAAAATTATACTGGAATTTTGATTATGTTGACAAAATCATATTTTCTACTTTATTTTGATGCAAAATTTATAATAATAAAAATTAAAATAAATTTGAATTAAATAATATTAATATTTAATAAAAATTAAATTATGAATTGAGATTTTATTAATGAAAATTATAAAATAAAAATATAAAGTAAATTTAAAAAAAAAAAAAGATATAAAATAGTAAGTCTGTAAATTGAGTTGAGATAAATATATATAAAACAAATATAAAATAAAAAAAAAATAAATAAATAAATTGCTGAACGAGAAATTTGCTATATCACCAGGATCAAAAATGTCACATTGTGTATATTTATATAAATGTGACACGTTTTGAAAATCTTTGCTGACCAATAACCCGGAAGCTTGTTAGATGAGCGATTGGCACGCGCGACAATTTACTCAATGCTATATATATTATATATATAAATGTCAATGTACATTTATGTTTAGGGGTTAGCAAGAAAGCTAGTAAGCAACCAATTGACAATGCAACGTGTCACATAGAAAATGTGGTTGAATTCGTAGTTCAAGTCAATTGGAAATGTCATGTATATATATGAAGAAAACAAAAAACGTGTGAAGAAATTGTACAAACTATAAAATTGAAAAATAGACTAAAAAGAAAGAAAAAAATTACAGAGGAAATGAAATAGTATGCAATTTCAAATGAGAATACCGGAGGTAGTAGTCACATCACTTTATTTTTGTGGTAAAAAAAGGGCGCGGCGGTTCGATCGGAAGTTTCTTTGCAATTTTCCCGGTACGGCATAAAATCATCCAACTATTACATATATATATATTTGAACCCTCCTCCCTCAATATAACCATCATCCTCTTTATCCCTTTTGAATGACTCGTCTTTCACCGCACCCTGTTGCAAAATCTCGTCGAGTAGTTTCAGAATTTTTTGCAAAATTACTATCGATCACTCTACATTATGCTTTTTTTATATTTATTTTTTCGACATATAAATATTAAATTTACGTGAATGATCATTGTTATAAAACTTTATTAATTTATTTTTTTTTTTATTATATAATAATATAAAAATAAATATGATATAAAAATTTGAGCAATATATATTTTTTTTCCATTTTAGATTTTTTTATTTTTACTGAGTATAACCATGTAGATCGACACTGTTTGCCATGAACTATATGTGTTTAATATCATGTGAATGTGCAATTCTGATAACGGTTATTTTACAAATATACACAGGTAACTATGAACCAATATCTATAAAATTGTTTAGAGGTTGAGGTGTTCTATTGTGTGTGGTATTATTCTGGTAGCATGGTTATTGCTATAATGAATATATATATTTTAAAATAGCTGTTGATATTACAAAAACAATTGTTGAATATAAATTATTTTTGTAATTTAAAAAATAAAAAATAAAATAATCTATATAATCTTAATTAATAAAATAATTTCATGAATTTTAATAACAAAATTATATTTGGAAATTATTCAAATATGTATTTATTTAGAAAAGAAAAAAAACTTTTATTTTCTTTTGAATAAAATGTTGTTTTTTTATATGGATTTGAAAAAAAAAAAAAAAACAACTTGAAAAACGTATGACCTACATTGATCCTCTGGTGACGAGGTAAATAAAAAAAATTTTTTTTGAATAAAATGTATATATAAATTTTTTAGACAGAAACTTTTACAGATAATGAGGATCTGTATATACATATAGATGATAAAAAGTAAATAAAAAAAAATATATATATATATAAATAAATATTTTATGCTAGAAAAATTTTTTGCAATATAAAATTAAAAATAAACATGAGATGCATTTTTTATAAAAAGCACAAAGTCAAAAAAAATAAAAATAAAAATATCATGATGAAAAAAACATAGTGGTGTGTTAAATTCATATACAAAAAAAAAAAAATAAATATATAAATGTAGTAGTTGATCTCATTGAGTTTTCCAAGTTGATGACTTTTGTGATAATTAATTAGTACAATTATTTGTTGATATAAAGTAAAGTATATTTGACAAAATAACTTGATAACATTCAAGATACAAACATACAAGATCAACAACTCTATCATTTTATAAATCTACACATATAATTTGTATATTATAAATTAATTATAATTTAAAATTTAACATTTATGTAATTTGTAGTATTCAATTATTTCAATAGTTTTTTATAATTAAAAAAAATAAAAAATAAAAATTCATGAATAATAGTCAACATTGCCATAAAATTGTATATAACGTGTTGCAATTAATATTATACTTTTATTTTAGTTAAAAAATTTTAATGAGCAACCAACTAATAGGGGTTTACTATTTTACATATTATGAGTTGGTGACTGGGTGGGCAGATGAGTGAAATACCCGCATTTCAACAAACCAAGGTATACCTGGACTTGAAAATGAGAACATAAATGAGCTAAATTAAAGTAACGTCATTAAAAAATCATTAACACTTTTTTTTTTTCATATATAAAAATAATTCAATCAAAAGTTTTTTATATATATACACTGTGTCATGTCATCATACAAAAAAAATTAAAAAAAAAAAACTTTGATTCAATATCCATTACGTATATTTGATTATATTAAAAAAAAAAAAAAAATGAATAATAATTTAAATAAGTTCAAAAAGTTAATAAAAATAAAATGATAAAATGTAGATATTCGTCTGGTTAATATCTGAGAATAATTTTCATAATTTTGTCTCTGTCTTTCACAACTTGGTATATATTTTAATTTGAAAGGGACCGAAGAAGAGAAATTGCTTGATATAGTGATACCCAAGAGGATCCAGTACAAGCCAGACAACGGTTATTTTCGCAGTGAATCAAATTTTGTCTCTATAATATACCAGAGAATGAAAATATATATATATGACAATGAATATGGTATATCAACTGGTTGACTGAGCTGGACCATTTGTGTTATCTAAACCTAGACCAAGTGTGTTTCAAAAAAAAAAAAAAAAAAAATAAGGATAGAAGTAGTCTTGCAATACTGTTTTTATTTTTTTTTCTATTTTTTGCGTCAGTTATCGACTTGCATATTATTGTCAGAGCGCAAGCGCTACCATCTGGTATTTTTATCTGTGATGGTACATGAATCTCGAGGATCCAGAAAACGAAAAGAAAGAGTTAAAAATTATTGACGCAATGTAAAAATGGAAAAAAATAAAATATAATCATGCGGGAGAAGATGGAGTGATGAAGAAAATATATATGTTGATTAATAAACACCAACAAAAGCTTTAAATAAATAATAAAAAAAAAAATTAAAACAAAGACGACAGTGGCTGACATCCGGTGAATGAGAAATTCTTCGTGTGCTTATAATAATAATATATATGTATATAACA
The DNA here is from genome assembly GCA_011426435.1 of Lysiphlebus fabarum. NCBI lineage: Eukaryota > Metazoa > Arthropoda > Insecta > Hymenoptera > Braconidae > Lysiphlebus > Lysiphlebus fabarum. Next base: position 46,636 of record WSYQ01001077.1, read on the forward strand.
AACCCGACACATTGCCTGCTGCTTCCTTTTTTTTTTTTTTTTGTTTATATATATATTTATTGCACATATAATTTATATATACCTATATGAACGCGTTTTTATGACAAAAGTGTGCAGAAAACAATGGACGATAGTATAGATGCTTCATGAAGCATATAGTTTAGCATGGATGTGAATTTACCTGAAGTTACATACGTGCTTGGATATGCGTATAATAAAATTTTACTATAAAAACAAAATGACCTAGGGCATATAAATTTATACAGATATATATTCCAACACTACATATGTATATTACCATTTTATATAGTCATTATTTATTTATTTTCATATACTTTTTTATTTTTTTTGGGTTAACAATTTTCCTATATGTCCAGAGATTTGTGTCGTATATAGTAATAACTGCTTGGATTTACTTTTCATGAAAAAAATTGTATGTAACCTGGTGAAATTGCACCACAAATTTGATCCCATCAAAATTTCGTGATTTATAGACGTAGTTAGACAGTGTTTGATGGTTAAAACTTTTTTTTTTTTTTTGATATTAAATTCAATTGAATTATAAAATATATATATATAAAAAATATTGTACTTTTTTTTTGTATTAAGGTGTTAAAAATAATATTAAATAAAAGATAAAAATAAAATCAGTTTTATACTTTAGAAAAAAATAAGTAATTGGTGACAATCCGACAAAGCTCGGTTAAATGGTTTCATTACTTAAAAAAAGAAGAATAAAAGGAAAATAAAAATAAAATTACAAAAAACTAAAGAAAAAAGATTTTTTGGTTAGTTGCCAAAAAAAAAAAAAAAAACAAATAAAAAAGACATGAACTTGTGGTTACTGTTGCAAAAATTGTCCAGCAACAAAAAAAAAAATTCATCAAAACAAAAAAAATATATATTAAAAAAAATTGTAATTTAATTAAAAATTAAAAATAAATAATTTAGACAAATATGTAAGTAAAAAAATACGAATCTAGAGATAATACCTTATTGAATGTGTATAAAACTGTTTTTACAAGGGTCGAGTATCTTTCAACAACGACAATCCACGCGTCCGTGGCTTATAAAATCAGCTTAATGTTCACCCTATCAAACGAGGGTGATGCACATTATATACCATTTTTTTTTCCTCCCTTTTTCCACCCATTTTTTTAGCATTTATTTCTTTTATTTTTTGCTTCATCCCTTGGCCCTATTGCTACCTCATCAAGTGTGCTGTATACCCCTCGCAATATTCCACTCACTAAGCAGCATATACTTTTTCACCATCATCCCTTATAGCCACACACTATTTTTATTTTTTTCCCATTTAGAGTTTTTTTATTTTTATTTTTACTGTATATAAAGGGGGATGATTTAAAGCCACACCGATGTTACATGACCTGGTCTCAAAACCCGCTGTCATTTTTAAAACCGCATGTGCACTTTTACTTTTATAATAATAAATCTCATATTTAAAAATGTATGAAAACAACACAATTTGTGTAACATACATATAATTATTTATTTAAAAATATATATATATTGTTATATCAATCAAAATTTTGAATGTAACAATATCATGATAATCGTATATCTTGTTAGTCATCAAATGAAATGTTATATTATCTGTGGGTCTTGTGTTTGCGTATGCATTAGATAATGTCGAGATTGTATCTATTTTGCCAAGAGGCACCTGATAGACAAAGACCAATGGTTCGTAACGTGTTGGCTTTTCGGTAGGTAAATTACAGTTTCAACGATGACATTGTCAGTGATATAGCATCAAAGAAGGTCGCGAAACAGGAAACCAGAAGGCGGATGTCAAAAGGGTAGTATAGTATAGTATAGTTGTATATATATTGTATATATATATACTGGAAAATAGAAGATTTTGCATGAATACATACTGAAGCTGATGTTTGTTGGGTGTTGGTGTGTTCAATACATCAAACCAATTTTCATGTAAAATTTATATATCCACTTTTACTTCCACAACTACCAGCACCAGTATCAGCACCACCCTTCTCTAGTATTTTTATTTTATTTTATTTTTTTTCTCTCTTTGCCATCTGTCAATGGAAAATCCGCAATTTCATTTCTCGAAATGATAAAAAATATATCATGAAAAGAGATTCCAATTTGTTGATATAATTTTTTTTTTATTTATGATATTTTTATTTTTTTTTAATTCAATTGAATGATAAGATTAATTTTATTTTTTAATTAATGCGTTGAGTTAAGCTATACGCGTTGGTATAATTAATTTACAGGATTGAAAATTATGTTTCTTTATTTTTTATATTAATAATAATAATAATAATAATATAGTACTTTATTCAGCAAGTGTTTATTTATTTATTTTTTTTTTGTAATTAATTATGGGATTATTAATGTAAGCTCATTGATGTAGCACTAATTATCAAAATATATATATCTACAGATGCAAATTAAATTTAATTATTAAATTTTAAAATAGATTTAGTTGTGATTATTTTAATATATTTATTCATGTAGCTCACAGTATGCAGATAATTATATACCTAATTTGGCATTTGAATTGATTTTTGGCAATTTTTCAGATAAATATTAAACCATCAACTTATCGAGTAAAAATTGAAAGATTTATCTATATAATAATAATAATAATATCATATGAGTTTAGTTGAAAATATTAGCTGGAGGCTTTTAAAGTGGCTCAGTGAATTTGACGAATTATTTTAGGTTATATTGGAATCGTGAGAAGAAAATCGAGACTAGAGTGAACAAAATCTATATCGATTTTTCATCCCTTGGGTAGTCAAGTTCAGTAACCCTGTATATATGTGAATCAAGTAAAAGATGTGAAATCTACTTGTACGTCACCATACCACCAAAAAAAAAAAAAAAAAAAATAGGACAAAGCATAAAAAATAAAATAAAATAAAAAAAAAAAGACATAAAACCCAAGGGAGAGCTTTTTTTTTTTTTTTCTTTTTATTTTCTGATCTCTTGAGACTCATTCTCGCTGATTTTATCGACAAATCCTCTTTAGCAATATACAGACATTCAATACACTCAAATTTATATATACATCGTGACTATAGTTACTTGGCTGAATAACATGGTAATTAACTCACCGAGTCATTAACAAAAAAACTCATTGAGTAGAAAAGTTGCGGAAAAAAAAAATAAAATATTATCTTTTTTTTTTTTTGTTATATATCAAATATCTTTCATATTAACGCGTTGGCTTATTTTTTTTCATTTTTATTTAACTTTTTTAAATAGCAGGATTAAGCTTTTTTTTTTTTTTTGAAATTTTATATATATAATACAAAATCTGGATGGATATGATATTTTCATGACTGCAAAAATAATTTAACTATTGATTTTGTCAATTTAATTTATCAAGGCATGAAAAATTTTCTATTTGAATTCTCAATGATCAAATAATCTCAAATTGGATAACCTCTAATAGTTTATTTTCTGATTGTAAAATGTTCATTTGGGCGTTTTCATATTAACCAAAATGCGTTACAAAGTTTGCGCACAATTCAACTCAATACATTGTATATATATATTCATTAAAAGCTTTTACAATACACACGCACTGTTGCAATAATATTTGAACAAACAAATCCATGACATTTAACTCAAATAAAATAAAACAATATATACAATTTATTTGTGAGTATAAATGTACATATTTAAAGCAGGCTACACTTCACACTTGTATCCCCAGGGCTTTATTTTACCTTGATAAAATTGACAATAAATTTTTAAATTCACGCAAATCATAAATGACCAAACGATTTTATTAGATTTATATATTTTATATATTGCCAATTGAGCTTATATTGTCTACTATTTCTCTTAATATTATTTATTTTTTACGCATTCATTCATTGTTTTATTTATTTTTTTTTTTTTTTTGGTTATATTTATTTATTATATTTTACATAGAGGTTGAATTTATTTAACGCTTAAATCTACTCTTGAATTGATATTATTTTTTATATATTCTTTTGTTAAAGTTATAAATTTTATTTTTTATGTAAAGATAATACTGGGAAAGTTGATAATAAAAATATTTTTAAAATCAGCTGCTACAAAGATTATTCATGCAGCTAAAAAATTGAGCAGTTATTTTAAAATATATATATTCAAACTTGATCCTCAGAATTTTTCTTTGTCATGTATATATATTTTAACTATAAACTATTTTTATACACAGAAATACTGCTTTTTTTTTTTTTTCAGTTCCATTACATCGATCCATAAATACAAACATAAAATAATGTTTTTTTTTTTTTTTAATTATAGTTTTGATAAGATTAAATTCAATAACATATAGTTTTTGTTTGAAATAATTGAAAAATATAAAATGAATTTTTATCAATTTAAAGATGTCAATTGCGATAAAATTGGGATAAAATTATTGATCAAGAGTGAAAATAAAAAGAATTGTATGAAAAAGTTTGGTGATTAAATGTTATTGAATAACGATATATAGTTTATTGAAACGACCTGTTGGTTGTATAATAAATGTACATCTATATATAGGTATGTATAAGAAATAGATGACTAAATTTCAGTGAATAATCCAAACAGCATATCATTTAGATATTGGACGTGAAACGCCGGATGAATAAATTTGATGGCAACCGGTGATCGTATATATTTCAAGAGACACAAAATACATTATTACATATAATATTGATAAATTTATACATATAAACTGAGAAACATCAAACTGTCAGTCTATTTTATCTGTATTTATTTTTTTAAATTTAATCAAAATTATACAAATTTTTTTTTTGAGAGCTCCTCCATCGATTTGTCGACTTTAAATTGAAAGCTTTTAATTTTTTTTGCCAAAAAATTTATAAGTCTTTTGGTGAAGAAAAAAATATATAATTTTATTGTCAAGAAAACATTCTTATAGGGTGAGAGTTTTAAAAATCAAGGGGTTGTAAGATTGAATGTATACGATGAAGGAAAATATGAAAAAGTTGAATTTGTTGAGAGGCACACCAATTAAGCTCAAAAATTGTGAGAAGACAGCCTGTCGAAAAGAATGAAGCCTCTGACGTTTCACAAATTACTTTTTGACCCAAACTCTTATTTTATTTTTGATACTATTTTCTAACCCCTTGCTATTTATATATTTTTATTTTTTTACTTTATTTTGAATCTTTGTTATTTTTCAACTAGTTTTTTTTTTTTATTATTTTCAACATAGCTAGTAGGTTTATCTTTTTTTTTTTTTAATATCGAACACCAAGTGGATAATCTCCCTCGGGATCTCGACAGAGAAAAGTTTCATGAATGATACAGGAAAGACGCACGTGCTTGAAATCACAAATGAACATGAAATAATGGAAAAAAAAAAAAAAAAAATGAAAATAGATAAAATAAAAAAAAAAAAAAAGTAAAATAAAATGATCTTGGTGTGTTGTATTATTTACTCTGAAGATTTCTGGCTACATGAGCAAAAAAAAAAACTTAATAAATTGATATAATAAACAACATGGCTACAAGATGTGATGGTAGAATGAGTTTATATATCCTAAAAAATACTCTCAAGAGGATACTTGGCATATGTGAATAAGAAAATTTTTGGTTTATAAAATACATAAATATATACCATGAATGTGATATAATAAAAATAAAATGAAAATGGCTGATGATCAGCTGGCTTGGCATATATACATATTTTAACAGTGAAAAATTCAACCGGTGGTAGCGGAAATTTTTTTTTGGTGCTAAATCAATTTTCAAGGAAACCTCAGTGTAAACAGGGAGTAACCAGCAGAAGAAGAATTGTCAGTAAAGTGAACACATATATATATGCATTGGGGCAAAATGCCAAAAGCTAGTCAAGGAAAATGGAACAATGACTTTGCTTGGATGAAAAACGATTTGTAAATGTGTTGAATACTTGTTCTATATATGTATATTTACATTAAATTAAATTTTTAAATTTTTTTTACTCAATTATTTAAAATGAAAATGAATATTTTTATATCATTATCATAATCAACGACATGAGAGTAAATTTGAATATATGAAAAATTAATTATTTAAATAGTTTTAAAACAATAATAATACTTGTATAATTCAACAGGATAAAATTGGTATAGTGTGTTGAAAATGGCATATAGGGGAGCTGTGATGATGATGATGATGATGATGATGATAAAATATATGTTAGGGTAAAAGATAAGGCCCCGGGACATTAAATGGTTCGTTGCTTTAGACATTATTGAAATTAAAATGAGGGGCTGTAAATGTTATGTCCAGAAAACATCAGTTACCGAAACAAAAAAAAAAAAGGGAAGCACTTTGCAACGGGGTTGCACAAGAAGAAATTACTGTTTTACTACTCTTTATTTTCTATTTATACCTAGTCAGTCATTGTGACCGTCATCCCTTTTTGCGTTTAACCACTCTCATTTATTTCGACAATTCAACGGGGTCAGGGCCCGACTATGTTAGCCTAACTTTTTTACGACATTGATTGAAAATCTATCCCTCTTTTTTTAATCCAATTTTTTACATTTAACGTTTTGCATGTTTTTTTTTTTTCTAACGCCTGTGGCACGTTGGCATATATACAAATGTCGAAACAGCCCTTGCATCAATCCACCAAACTGCATTACATAGTGTGGGCGAGTCATTTCGACAGTCGATATGTTCATATGTTCATATGCACTGTAACACAGCTATTTGAGACTGCAGGTGTATTTTTGAATAAACGGAAAATTCAATTTATACATTCATACAAAATTGATTTCTTTTTATTTATTTATTTTTTTTTTTCGAAACTGAATATGTCAATTTTGGATCAAAATAAATAGCTGTTGGTGATGATAAAAAACCTCAAAGTATTTATATAAAAAATAGTTGTAATAATGCATGAGTAATAAATAATATTAAAAAAAAAAACAAGAAAACTTTAATTTCATTGAAATTGCAATTTAAATTCAGTAAAATTCCAGACTTGTTTAGATAAAAAAGAAAAAAAAAATATATTTCAAAGTAAATTAAAAAATGTATAATTAAAATAACAGAAACTAAAAATAATAACATAAAATAAAATAAAAAAAAATCTTGATTGCAATAAAGAAAATAAAAATAATGATTAAAAAAAAATAAACAATGTAAATCTAACAAAGACAATACAGTTTTTCTTGTCAAGAAAAAAAAAAAAAAAAAACAAATAAAGAAGCAAAGAAAAAGAATTTCCCAAAGGCATGCCTGAAGAAAAAAAGAAAAGTCTCATAGCAGCAGCACCCTTCGGTAGCTTAAATAACCCTAGGTTTGAGAGAAGAAAAAACTGCAATAGAATGTTGAAAAAAAAATATAACAAAATAAAAAAAAAAGTAAATAGCGGCTCATTTTTCGATAAAGTTCAACGTCGACTATCGTATATGTAAACTTTTCCGAGGGTGTAGCTATCAGAAAAGTTTAAATCGGGAATAGTCGGACATAATCGGACGTCGACGTTGGTTTTACCCCACATTGCACCCACATTGAGGTACGCACTATTGATTCGTATTGCTATGAAGAAGGTACCGAGACTTGTATATATAACTATATATATAGCAAACCTTGTTCATGTTGGAACAACTGAGGGTGCGCATCAAGCTCAATTTTAGTTCACAGGGGGTAGCAAAATGGTAAAAGGCGCCACTGAATCCCACGAGAGACTAGCTAAGCCGGTACCGTCTGCATTTTTTTTCTTTTTTTTTTTTATAATTCTTATTGGTTTTATACTATGACCTCGTGTTACCTCATATTACAAGGGCCTCAAGGACGATTGAGGCCCTATTGAACACCTGCCATTATATACAAATTGTAGTAATTTAAAAACAAAATTAATTATATATCTGATCAGAAAAATAAATTTTCTTTTGTATTATATAGTGAGCAATTACGATTTGAGAGGAAAAAAAAAAACATAGATTCTCAGTGTCAGACATAGAAGATAATCCGGTATCAAAATAAGAGTGAGAAAGGATCAAATTAAACCAACAGCAATTTGCTCATGTTTTTGAAGATCTTACGTGTTTAATACTCATACACGTTTCTCTAATACCCAACTATGATTTTGGGAGACAACAAACTGACGTTATTTTTGTTTATCAACATGTATTTTGTAACAGTTTTACTTTTAAATATATATAGGTAGACACGTTAACGTATATATAATCGGATAAACTTAGGGATCTCTCGTGAGTGTACTTGAGAGTTGAGAAAGAGTAACCCAGGTTACCGGAAATTTCATAGGTGTATATACTGTGTATATGTTATCTTTATACCATACTGATATAACAAGCACTAGAAGAATAAATTTAACATGCACATGCGTACAAAAGTTTTTAACAATGATGGCGTATATCTCATGTAGCTTTTCTCATTTACCACACACACACATACAATCACAACTGTTGACAATTGAAATTCATATCTGTTTATCATTTTAATAACATGCAATAAACTTCATATTATTAAAATAAAAAATTTTATTTCATTTATTCATTTATATATGTATAAGTCTAATAATAATATTTGTATTTATATTTATTTTTCATTTGTAAATAAATAAATAAAAAAACTTGAATCACAAGCTAAGAGTTTTTAATTTATATATTAAAAAAAATAAATAAATAAATAAATAAAAAAACAATTTTTAAATTCAGTTCAATAAATTGTTGAGTGTATTTACTTGAATCAACAAGAGCATTTGAAGAAAAAAATAAATAAATATTGTTTTATTCAAATTAGACTATTGTGAGATTTTTATTTGTAAATAATATTTTTTTATTTATTTAAATTTAATTTTTATTTATTTTGTTAAGTAATATCATTTGCTATTATATTATATTCCCAATAGCTAGTCAGTTTCTACATACATATACCATATATATTCAAAAGGTAGCTGATTAAAATTTTGAACTCAATTCACTAACCAACGACCAATCTGTTTGATTCTGCGCGCATCTTTATATATCATCCCTCTTTTAAACTACACCCCCGAGTTTAGCATTAATTATTTTCTTTTTATACTTATCATTATTATGTCTACCTACAATTTTATATTTTTATTACAATGGATTAAATATAAATTTTCTATTCATTTTCATTCACGACACACAAAACAGAGTCTGCACTCTCAATTCTTATATATATATATTATTGTATTTATTATTATTTTTTTTATTTATTTTCAGTCTCATGAATGAAGAGGTCATGCTCTCGAAGCAATATAAAAGTTTGCGTGTTTTTTGTGAATTGGGTCGTTGACTAAATTTAACATTTTAAATATATATTTATTTATTTATTTTTTTTTTTGTTGAGTCAATTATTATTATTATTTTGAATGATAAAATTTTTAAATTCAAATGTATTTGTATACCTACTACAACCCTTATTAGAAATTACATAAATACTTAATGCTCCCTAAAGTAATATTCAAAAATTATTTCAAACTCAAACGTATCATTAAAAAGAGAAAAAAAAAAAAAACATTTTAAATGCCTAAACTTCAATTAGAGAGCCAATTATTCAGGGATCTATTTGATCCTAAGAAGGATGGTCCTTAAAATTTTGGTACTGGAGAATGGGGGGAAAAAAAAAGCTCAAGAACTTTCGAACATGATGTTGTAAAAAAATAATAATAAAAAAAAAGTATAGATCTGATAAAAGGACATGGGGAGGAAAAACAAGTTAAAAAATTTAAAAAAAAAATCGAATGAATGCCCACGAATGATGGGGGATTTGTTTCACCAGTAGAAGGCGGGGCAAGTGAGGGTGGTCACGAACTCGTCAACTACAGGGGTTGTTTTTCAGGGTGACAGAGCCATTGTACATACGGATACGATTACTGTCACACTCAAGATATTGCGTAAAATATATACAATATATATATATATAAATTCATGTTGATCGTGTGTAAACTAACCAGCAGATAAATTTCTTACAATTTCGTTATTTTCCCTTTTTTTTTTTTTTATTTAGAGATATTCACTTTGCTATTTTTTTTTTTTTTTTTTTTTTAACAGTATTTACCCTGCCAATAGAAACATCAGGTTTTTAGATCTGCAAATACAAACATTATTGACAGGGCTATATCCTTGAAAATTTACCGAGTTTACTTGCAAAAGTAAAAAAAAAATAGAAAAATACATACAGAGGGATGAGAATTTATTGGCAAGTGACATGAGAGTTGGAGGTAAAATGTATATAGCTTGTGTGGCAAGTCCACTTTGAGAAGTTGTTCAGAATAGTTCTAACGTATATCTAACTCTCCGGGGTTCAACATAAAATAAGTATGTATATATATATATATATTGGCACATAAATACATACTTGCATTGCGCGCCATCGTAATGGTTGGGTCGATATCTATGGCGCCCTTTCCACAACTGACGCCAGTCTCTAGTTATCAGAATAGCTTCTGACGTAGGTCAGTAAACGGGGGATTTTTTTTTTTTAAATATAATAAGAAAATATATATATATATAAAAAAAAAAAAAAAAAAACAAAACAGCGTAAAAAAATTAAATTTTCAATACTGACTAACTTTACGTTTGATCAAATAACAAATAATAAAATTTGTAAAATTAAATTATTTTTTTTTTGTATACAAACAAATTCATTGAATCATATGAAACCATATAAAAAATAAAGCCAATTAATACTACAATAAATATATACGTATTTAGTTTAACAAATAAATACAAATTTTTTATATATAAATTAATTTATGTAAACTATTTTTAAATAAAAATTTAAAAAAAAATAGAAAAAAAAATTTATCGATTTTGGTAAAAGGCACACTGTTTATATATATATATCAAACAAGAATGTTAATGTTTTTGCTACATGTTATATATATCAAGAATGAATATATAAAATTAATTATAAATTTTGAAATTTTTAAATATATGTTTATGCGAGGTTTATTAATTTTGCAATAGTGTCACGTTGACACTAGACACCAATCAATAATATTCTTGGCTTCCTATAATTCTCACTTTACTAGTGTCTTAAGTTACGGATGTTTGGACATTCTTTGAGTTCAACAGACCGTATAAAAAATCGTGCTTATAGTTTTGATCACGAATAAAGTACCTGAATTTAGCTCATAATATCGTGTCAACTTTTCTATACCCAACCCTAACAAAAATATAATTTTCATTATCGAAAATAAATTATAATCAATAAAATTATAAAATTTAAATAATAAATTAATTATTTACAAATTAAATTCCATCATCATTAAATATATAAAACCATTTAAATTTCATTCAAAAAAAAAAACATGTTAAATCACTTTGATAATTATTTATGAAAAAAAAAAAATTCATTGACATGTTGCCATTAGGAATTTATAATTTTATTCATAAACTATACACAGTAGTTAAACATTCTCAACTTTTACTAGCAGCTGTATAAATCTCTAGGTATTTGTCACATTTACATTTTAGTTATACTTTTTCAATTTTATTATATATATATATTTTTTTTTTTTTTTCAAGTTTTTCCAATAGTTTGATTCCCTCTGGCATTGATTTCCGACAAGTATGACTTGATTTGATTCAAGTTTTAGTTAACAACAACAACAATAACTACTATCTTATATTTTTTTTTTTTATAAATATAAATTTGAATTGATTGATAACATAAATTTAGAGAAAAAAATAGGTATTTGTTTACAATGACTGTAATGAAATTGGCAATGAAAAATATATATATTTTAAAAAATGGCATTACATTGCAACTCAAAATCCACATACAAGAATTATTGTATTTAAAGTACCGTAAGATAAGCTTGATATTTATTCAGTAGGATAAATGACAAACTGAGTGGGTAAAGAGCCAAGAAAATAAAAAAAAATAAAATAAAATAAAATAGCAAATAAAAAGATGAAATTCTCTTCACGAATTTCCAATGGGTTTTTTCGTTCTCTATCAGAATAAAAACGATGAGACCAGATGGTCCATTTTCTTTTTAAAATATGGCAATTTGAATTGACTTTACCTTTTTTGGTCAGTATATATACATTAAAATATTATGTATTACTTGCTTTACTACTATCCTCTTATAGAATTTTACATGTGTATAATATGTATAATATTTTTTTATTATTATTTTTTTTTTTCATTGGCCAAAAAAGTTTAAATCGACAGTCCATTATATTGATCGTAAATACCAATGGGAAAACGATAAAGTACTTTACTAAAAATAATATGTCTTTTACATTCAACACAAGTTTTATTTTTTGACATCAAAAAATTATTATACTATTGACTAACATAATAAAAAAAGACCATTGAATTTTTTTGTAAATAAATTTAAATGAATTTACATATTACATTTGAAAATAATTGGTTCAAAATAATATTGTTTTTTATTGAGTCGCGAATGACTCACTTGATGTATACACATATACAAATGAATTTTTAAATGAAAAAAAAAAAAACATAATGTGTCATACTTGCATTGTCTGACTCTGTGATTCATTGATCAAAGTAAATATTTTTGTACTTGCATTTTGATAGTAATTTAAATTTAATTTATATATATATAACAACAACAATGATTATAACTTTGAAAAATGTCCTTGATTGTTGAACAAGTATAACTAGATTTCCGGATAAAATAAGTACACAAAGAAGGCGTGAAGACAAAAAAAGAAAATAATAATAATAAAATAAATGATGCTAGTGTATATTTGAAGTGAATGAAAGAAAAAAAGTAAATAAAATAAAATAAAATGAAAATATATATAAGGAGCATCTTTCGTAAAGCTTGTACCCGGAACCAAGAGACACGAATGGGCTATATATACCTATATGAGTTGTTGCAGCAAAAGAAGATGAGATAATAAAAAAAAAATCTATAGAAATACAAAAAACGATGAAATATACTGATGCTGTTGTCTTTGTTGCTCGCGTGACTCAAGAACCGGGACCCACGAATGTAACCTAAGACCTAACCCAAGAGCACTCCCTTGGTTTCATTCGTCGTTATGTTATATAGCCATAGAATCGCGTGATGGGGGTCGTCAGGGATTGAGCTCACGACTCCTGCGCGTCGCATCGCGGAGGGCCATCAAGACTGTATTACTATATATCAACAACAATATTTTCTTCAACAAAATATACAGGATATCTTTCATATATTACATTACATTACAACTCCACCCATTATAAAAAAAAAAATTCATATATCTGTATAATGATAATAATAAATACCATAATGCATATGCAATTGAGTTCAATTATTATTAGAAACGGTAAACATAATATTCCTTATTTTATTTTTTATTTTCATTAATCAGATATATAATATTGAAGTTTTTTTTTTTTTTAAACAAAAAAAATTTTATCAATAAAAATTATTATATAAAATAGTCGCCCACACGTAACTCGTCGCAATTTATATCCATATTGGGATGCTTTACTTTCTTCAACATTCCAAAGACCGGTTGTCTTCGAAAGAGCCCGTTAATTCCTTAAAACAAACTTGTCCCACTATATATAACATACAACTTATGATTCCCAATTGATGATTCTGATGATAACGGATATATGGGAAGATAAAAAATAAAAAAAAATAAAAAATCCATGGTCGTATGAAGGTCCTTTTCAAAAATTCAATGTTCAATTTAATTTCACCTTCTTTTATTTTTCTGCAAAATATATAAACAGGATTCTCTTCTGACTTTATATATGCCTGAGTATTTTATGTATACCAAAAGCAATAGAATTTCTTTTTCCTTATTTTTTTTTTTTTTCTTTTTTCATGTAATTAATTTGATCTCTCGGTATATAACAAGCAAACTTATATATGTTTTTGGTACCATCTGGTACACGAATATTTTCTTTGAATCTTTTATCAAATATATACTCCTAACTTGTGCAATATATAATTACCAACTATATAAAAGTTTTTTACGTTCAAAATAGATAGAAAAAAAAATAAAAAATAAATATGTATTTATATATTATATACAAGGGGAAATGACAATCTTTCAAACTCAATTTTGTATTAATCGTTGACTGGTCATTGGTCCGTAGTATTGTCTATATATATATATTAGTAATCTAAAACCCCCAAGGCTTCACCCTTCATACTTTTCATCGTAGATTAAGTTAAATATTTATTTTACGAGATTCGATAAAATTACAAGTGACTCAAGGGACAAAACTTACTATGATAAAAATTGCCTCAAGTCAATTAATTTTCATTATAATATATACATTTTTTTTTTTTTTTTTTTTTGATATAAAATAATTTGATTTACTCAATCGATTGTTTGACTATACAATATTGATAAATATAACAAAAAAAGAAAAAAAAATAGTAGATATTTAAATGATAATTTAATTGGATGTTTTTATGATAAATGTAAATTGATAATAATTTTGTATTTTTTTTTTTAAATTTAAAATATCAAAAATAATAAAACACTTGATAAAATAACAGCTTCAACTATTACTTTCTGTATTTCCAGTTGAACGATTCGAGAAAATAACCTGTCTTTGAGTAGAGAAGACCGGAATTTTTTTATATTATTTTTTTAGTAATATCGTGGGACCCTTGTTGGTTATGTTCATGTGAAAACCAGCAGTAGTGCACACGATCGAAGATGTGTATACCTGTTTTATTATTATTTTTTAATTTTTTATTTATTTATTTATATATCACATGATATATTGAGAAAAATAGTATGAAATTTTGCTCCCGTTATCCATTAACTATACAAAACACCTAGTTAAAAAAAAAAAAAAAAATCAACATGAACTACATGTCTGTGTGCAGTGTATAAATTTATGTACTTAAAAGTAATATTCACACAGAATATTATGCTTTGAAGGCTAGTTAGTCAAAGTCGAGACCAGTTGTTGTATGCATATATGTATATTCATATTCATATTCATATTCATATTCATATATAGTTGCATAGACAAAGTACTACTGTGTAAGTAAAATAGTGAAAACAGGCTTGACTACCCTCCAGGCATTTTGCTATTGGCTTCTCAAAGAAATATTGACACGATAAAGGTGTCTTGAAATTTTTTAGACACAAAATACCTCATTAAGACATGATATTCAACGTGTAAATATATGTCCTATTTAATATTCAAAACTAATTATTGATTTTATAAAATATTACTAAAGTTTAAACGAAAATTTTGATAAGATTAATTTTATAAAATTTAGTCAAGAAATCTAGTATTTATTAAAAATATATTTATTCAAAATATTTATTTTATTTTAAATATACTTTATATACTGTACTTTTCTCTTATGCAAAGTTTTTTAAAGTTTAAAAAGTACCTGCAGACTTCAGCAATGTCGATAAACAAAAAAGTAAATATATAGTTTATTGAAAAGTAAAAAATATACAAAAAAAGTACATAAAAAGTATAGAAAATTCAATGATCTCGCCTCGTGTTCATTCGCGAATGACTCTTAAAAGACTTCTTGTTCTTGTTGTTATGATTTTTTTTTTTTTTTATTATTATTATTTTTATATTCAATGTTGAAGGTAGAAAGAAAAAAAAAATTTACCAATGAGAAAAAAATAAAACACTGAACAAGACGAGAAATATATAATATTTATATATATATATATATTTTTAGTCTAGTCACATCGTATACACAGAATTACTATGAGAATATCCAAAGCTTCATCATCATAATATACAGTTTTCACAAAGCTATGAAACTTTAGTCGTAGCTTTTTCTTTTTTCTTATTTCAATTGTCTGAATAACATTACGATATTTTCAAGTACACAAGTACCAATGGCGACGAAAACCGTGTTATACATATAAAATATTTATATATATAATTTTTATTTGTTTTGAAAATTCAATGAATTATACGAAATATTCAAGTGAATGCTTTTTAAAGTGCGAATCTCTTTTATATATATTAAACAATATATCAAAGAAGTAATAAATTCAATTGAAATTCATGAATAATGAAAAAAATAAATAAATTTAAATTTTAAATTTTTATTTTCATGTATGTCTATAATTTTTGACGACAAATTTATTTTATTTATTATTGTATATTATAATTTAAGAAACAAAATAAAAAAAAAAAAATATACAAAACTAACGAGACTTGTGTACATCGAATTCAACAAATTATATATCGCGTGTATTTTTTTTTAAATTTTTATTTTTTTCTCTATCATTGCAAGCGCATAAAAACACTAACAAAATGAAAAAATAAAAAAAAACTATGAGAAGTATATATAAACGAGTTACTGTCCCACCACAATGTTACGCATTCACTATCAAAGTATTTATCTGGTTGACGTGTTAATTTTCTTGTGGTTTATTTTGTTTCTTATTTTTTACTTTTTTTTTTTTTTTTGCAACGTTTCTTTACGCATGTCTTTATTTTCTCGTTCAATATATATATAATATACCATGAAATTTAGTACACAGCAAGCATCTGTATGCATTAGTCATGATGACTTTAATAAAGAAAAAGAAAAGAAAAATAATAATAAAAATAAAAAACGTATGCTGGAAAAGTGATAAAAAATATAAGGAAAAAATATTTAAAAAAATTGTTTGTACATGATGACGTTGAGAGCTAGATGTGAATTTGACGTAATCTCATGTACACGTCTATGACTCAAAATAATGTTGGTGTTAAAAATCCATAGAGGCAGGATGACATGAAATGAGGGGAAAAGATAAAATGTCTAAAAAAATTTACTGAATAAACTGACAAAAAAAAAATAAAATAAAACTAAATATATTATATGTATAAAATAGAGTAAAAAATTATCTAAAAAAAAAAAAACAAAACTTGGAAAAAAAATACCAACAAATATATATAGGTATATATTTTTTTTTGTTTGTAAAATTCAGGATAATGCTATTAAATCTCAACGTAGCAGCTGTTGATGTAACGTATAAAATAGTTTATGTTTATTTTTTACTCGTTAAATACAACGTTACCATTGATACTTGGATAAAAGGACAACACACATTTGGTTGTCCTCGAATAGTGACCAATTCTCTCTGGATTAACACCCCAGGGTTTGATCGCTTGAGTAAGCAATTGTAAATTTATATATCGAAACGAGATTTAAAAGAAAAAAAGAAAAACCATATTAGCAACATATCACTTTAGTAAATGTAATTTTTAATAGCAAACACATCAATGATTATTGAAAAAAAGATAAATCATTTAAAAACTATTATTTTCAAATAAGAGTCAATGATATAAGTAAACATATTATTTTTTAAATTGTTTGAATGACTGTAAAAAAAAAATAAAAAAAAAATATATATATATATACAAGTTCAGACTGATCATATTTCAAATGTTTACGAGAGGCCAAATAACATGATATATGAAAAAATAAAATAATAAAAATTCCAGTACATTATTTGAAGTACCCATCAGAATTTCAAAAATAACTCGGTGTAGCTTTTACGAGTGTATATGACCGAAGGTTGTCAATAACATAGAACCAAGGATCCCCATCATTTCGATATATGCCCATCATGAAAATTATGTGTCCCTTGACTCTGACAATTGGCATATATCACAATATTATTATTTTTCTTTTTTATTTTTATTTTTTCATATAGCATTATGTATGATATTCATAAAATATAAACATTTATTTTCATAAGATTATTATATACTTATTTATGCATACACAGAATTGCAATTTTCAAACACAAAATTTTTACAAAATACATATATATATATATTTTTGTATTTTGATTTTTTATTTTTTAAAGCTTTATAACATATGTAAGTTTTTTCATTCAAGTAAAAAAATAAATAAATATAAATATAAGTAAACTTTTTTTACACCCAAGCTTTAATAATAACACAACCTATAGTTATGGCAATACTAAAACAAAATTGCAAGATATATATTTATGAAAGAAATAAAAAATAATAAAAAGTCACTATGAAAAATAGTAAGAAATTGGAAAAGTTTGAGCAATCGAAGAAAAGTAAGAGAGAAGAGTTTTTCTTTTTTTTTTTTATATATATATTATCAACGAACTGACTACTTTTTCAACAAAAATATTAAATGAAAAAATAGAGTAAAAAAAAGTATATATATATATATGCAATCGCGTCTGTGGGTCCATCAAACTTGATTTGGAAAACCTAGAAAAGAACTCAAAAGGAATATAAGTCGGTAAATCCGGGAGCTCTTATAGAACAAATCCAAAAGGACTTTCAGACAAAGCCCATCAGTTTGAATCTTATCTTTACCAGGCCAGCGAGGGATTAATGTCGGGGTTCGCGGCACGACCAATAACACAAAACTCCCACTTGCATGTACATATAGATAAATATATTATAGCATAAGTACATATCAAGTTACGTAATAAATATATATCAAAGTTAAATGAAAAAAAAAAAAAAAGAAATAAATGAATAAATAAATAACCAACTGCAATATCTATATATAAAAGTAACTGAATAAAAACTGGCAAGATATATTAGATGATTATGATGATGATGATCATCATTTTCTCTAACCAACTGCCACTTTTGATGCACAATACAATCAGCTAAAAAAGTTTACCATTTGCTTAGAAATTTCTCACGACTAAGTACATAGAAAATCCTGGTTAAATCTTGTTGTAAAGATATGGCCTTTCTAGTTATTTTCTGAAGAGGAAAGAAACATTTATATACACTTTAACACACGCGAGATAGAACATAGAACAAGATAAAATCTGAGCTAAAAAGTGAGCGACAAAGAAAAAAATAGAATGAATAAAACCATCTTTATAAAATGTAAGACATAAACAAGGTAAACGTGCATTGAACTGTATAAGATGTACGCAAAAATCAATAATTTTTATTTTCAACAAATAATAATAATAATAATAATATCAATATACAAATGCTAAATTGTACATAAAAAAAAAATTTTCAACATAATCTATGATGACTAGTTCAACACGATAATTATAAAGATCGACAATAGCATTCTGAAAATCCATCATGTTAAATATCCAAGGTGAGAAATTATATGGTTTTAATATATTATCTTGAAGATTCTGTACATCCTCGTTGGTACTACCAATGAGAATTCTTAGTATGAATTTTAAGTGAGTTCAAAAACATTGTTAAATGTGTTATCACTTTAGTAAGAAAATTTACTTGACTGTAACAGTTACACTTGAGTAAATTTATTTTTTTTTCTCTTGAAAAAATATATGATAATATGACATTGAGTAAATTTAATAAATTCATGTTGTTATATATTTTTTTTTGCTAATATATAGTTAATTTGTATAATGAAATATGCATTATCAATATAACAACAAAAATATATATTATAATGGATTGTGGTTTGACTAATGTTATTGAATTTATTGAAACGTGTGTCCTAACTTGCAACAGGATTATCAAAACCAAATAGCACTATGTTAATAACATGAAATTGAAATGAGAAATGACTAAAATAGGGTCATAACAGTGAGTCCTTTTGGCTGTAAATTATCATTGACCGATGATGAAAATCCAATTGAAATCATTTATTTCCGGGTAATTGTGATAATGCAATAGGTAAAGTGGGGAAATGATGAACTCAATTTCTAACCCTTTCCTTTGCTTGAATTTTCAATCGACCATAATTATAATTATAATTAGCTCAACAAAAACAGCAATAACTATATTAACTTTAAATAATTATATAAAATTTACAAAAAAAAAATAAAATAAATTATTTTTATCACTATTTTATATTTATATTTATATTTTATTTATGGTAAATAAAATTACAAATTAAATAGAAAATAGTTGAAGATATAAATAAGATTAAACAAGAGTAAAGGAATGAGCTTACAATATCTCACCTCTTAGACCGCTATTCATATGTTAATGATTTGGTTATGAGGTAGAATATATTGTCGAATAATAATACAGTAATAGAATACGATAAAGATTATGATGATTTCCATTGGAAATGTTGTTGTTTACTACCAGACTACCAGACTTATGCGCATAATCAAAACATTCAATAAATAAAAAAAATTTTGTCGATGTTTGTTTTATTTTTTTTTTTCTTATAAAAATTCTATTGTATTATCAAAAATAATTCGTTTATAAAATAAAATTGTATTCAATCATCATCGATCAAGTGTATATGTATTAATGCATTGCAAATAATCGATCGCATTTATGTTTTTTTTACATTTTATATAAAATTGTGATCTATTGGTGAATGTCATGACGCATGTTTTAAACTCATATTTTTACATTAGCCTGTATTTTTAACGATTGAAATATTATTTTATAAATCAGGTACAATGGCCTCTTCTATCATTCTGTTGTCTCATGAATTCATGATCGAAGACGTGGGAAAACACAACTCTTTACTGAGAATCCAAGCAACTTTCACGATTTTCATTCGACCTTGCCTCTTTTATATTCAGCCTTGCTTTGAATGCTTTGATTAGCATTCTAGATTTTTTATTATGATTATTATTTTTTTCAACATTTTTCAAATCTATTTTCTTTGTCCTATGGCTATATGCATACCCACACTTGATCCTTAGATCCATATCGACTACTACTTTTATATGATCTATTCAAATTGTTTCAAGCTAACATATATGAATACCAAAACAAGACAAATATGCGGAACAAAATGATAATAACAGAGTCGGATATTCAGTATATTTAATTCAAACTATTTTATACTAATGTTTATGTTTTTTTTATTTTTTCCTTTTTTATTTTTTATTTTCATTTTAAAAGTTTTTACTAAAGCGACTATTGTTCGTATTTGACGACTAGTATGACAGTGAGTTGCAAAATATGTTTTTTTTTTTTCGTGACATAATATATCTGCGCAAATTTTTATTTATAGAAATTGTTTCATTTATTATTATTTTTTTTTTGCCTGTAATTAAAGAGTCATCATAAAATATGTGCTCCATACATTTTAAACAATGTGTATAGAGTAAAATCACTGACTGCGTTCAATTGGAACAACATGCCAGTTCATGTCATCACCAAATCAACTTGCTCTATTGTTTTGTATCACGTGACCCAAATTGTGAAATATTCAAGAGAAAAATGAAAAAAAAATAAAAATGTAGATATACATTTCAAATGAAAAAAAATGTATATGACAATCAGCAAAATTTAAATAAATTCTCACTTTACTGACTATTATTAATTTTTTATTACTTGAACTTTGATAAATGAAATATTATAACGCTTAAATAAAAATTGTATCACATGATTCATGTATCTTTCTTTATATAAAAAGTACGCTTGTCATCAACTTCATGAAATTTTAACTAAAAATATAAAAAAATTTTTTTCAACTGAAATACCCTTTTTGTTAAAGACTGACACTGGTTTAGAAGTCGGACAGTGCTTCAAAGTCTAACAAAATCTCATAATAAATTAATATAATTTATACGACACTTGAAAACAACGTCTTCCAGTGTTGTTGACTCAATTCAATTATAATCCAGTGAAATTATGACTCAGAAAAATTTATTTTAACCGAAATGCCCTATTTTCTCAGAGTTGACATTAGGTCGGAGGTAAACGGTGGCTTCAAAGTCTGATAAAATTTGAAAATAAATAAGATTAATTTATTTTATGCTCTAAAACAACGTCTTCCATTGTTGTTGACTAAATTGAATCATAATATTTTAATATTTTAACCAAGAAAAATTTATTTTAACCAAAATGCCTCATTTTCAAATAGACAACTCCAAGTCGGAGGTAGAAGTTATCTTCAAAGTCCAATAAAATTTGAAAATAAATAGGAATGATTTATTTTATGTTCTGAAACGACGTCTTCCATTGTTGTTGAGTAAATTCAATCATAATCTTTCAATATTTTAACCTAGAAAAATTTATTTTGACGAAAACGTCTTATTTTCACAAAGATGACTCTAAGTCGGAGGTAGACGTTATCTTCAAAGTCCAATAAAATTTGAAAATTAATAGAAATAATTTATTAAATGCTCGGAAACAACGTCTTCCATTGTTGTTAACACAATTCAATCATAATATTTCAATATTTTAACAGAGAAAAATTTATTTTGACGAAAACGTCTTATTTTCACAAAGATGACTCCAAGTCGGAGGTAGAAATTATATTCAAAGTCCAATATAATTTGAAAATAAATAGAAATAATTTATTTAATGGTTTGAAACAACGTCTTCCATTGTTGTCGACTAAATTCAATCATAATACTTTAATATTTTAACCGAGAAAAATTTATTTTGACGAAAACGAATTATTTTCACAAAGATGACTGTAAGTCGGAGGTAGAAGTTATCTTCAAAGTCCAATAAAATTTGAAAATTAATAAAAATAATTTATTTAATGATTTGAAACAACGTCTTCCATTGTTGTTGACTAAATTCAATCATAATATTCAATATTTTAACCGAGAAAAATTTATTTTAACCAAAATGCCTCATTTTCAAATAGACAACTCTAAGTCGGAGGTAGAAGTTATCTTCAAAGTCCAATAAAATTTGAAAGTTAATAGAAATAATTTATTTAATGGTTTGAAACAACGTCTTCCATTGTTGTTAACACAATTCAATCATAATCTTTCAATATTTTAACCGAGAAAAATTTATTTTAACTAAAATGCCCTATTTTCACAAAGGTGACTCTAAGTCGGAGGTAAAAGTTATCTTCAAAGTCCAATAAAATTTGGAAATGAATACAAATAATTTATTTAATGGTTTGAAACAACGTCTTCCATTGTTGTTGACTAAATTCAATCATAATATTTCAATATTTTAACCGAGAAAAATTTATTTTAACCAAAATGCCTCATTTTCAAATAGACAACTCTAAGTCGGAGGTAGAAGTTATCTTCAAAGTCCAATAAAATTTGAAAGTTAATAGAAATAATTTATTTAATGGTTTGAAACAACGTCTTCCATTGTTGTTAACACAATTCAATCATAATCTTTCAATATTTTAACCGAGAAAAATTTATTTTAACTAAAATGCCCTATTTTCACAAAGGTGACTCTAAGTCGGAGGTAAAAGTTATCTTCAAAGTCCAATAAAATTTCGAAATGAGTAGAAACAATTAATGAATTAATTGGAAACAACGTCTTCCATTGTTGTTGACTAAATTCAATCATAATATTTCAATATTTTAACCGAGAAAAATTTATTTTAACCAAAATGCCTCATTTTCAAATAGACAACTCTAAGTCGGAGGTAGAAGTTATCTTCAAAGTCCAATAAAATTTGAAAGTTAATAGAAATAATTTATTTAATGGTTTGAAACAACGTCTTCCATTGTTGTTAACACAATTCAATCATAATCTTTCAATATTTTAACCGAGAAAAATTTATTTTAACTAAAATGCCCTATTTTCACAAAGGTGACTCTAAGTCGGAGGTAAAAGTTATCTTCAAAGTCCAATAAAATTTCGAAATGAGTAGAAACAATTAATGAATTAATTGGAAACAACGTCTTCCATTGTTGTTAACTAAATTCAATCATAATATTTTGATATTTTAACCGAGAAAAATTTATTTTGACGAAAACGTCTTATTTTCACAAAGGTGACTCTAAGTCGGAGGTAGAAGTTATCTTCAAAGTCCAATAAAATTTGAAAATTAATAGAAATAATTTATTTAATGGTTTGAAACAACGTCTTCCATTGTTGTTAACACAATTCAATCATAATCTTTCAATATTTTAACCGAGAAAAATTTATTTTAACTAAAATGCCCTATTTTCACAAAGGTGACTCTAAGTCGGAGGTAAAAGTTATCTTCAAAGTCCAATAAAATTTCGAAATGAGTAGAAACAATTAATGAATTAATTGGAAACAACGTCTTCCATTGTTGTTAACTAAATTCAATCATAATATTTTGATATTTTAACCGAGAAAAATTTATTTTGACGAAAACGTCTTATTTTCACAAAGGTGACTCTAAGTCGGAGGTAGAAGTTATCTTCAAAGTCCAATAAAATTTGAAAATTAATAGAAATAATTTATTTAATGGTTTGAAACAACGTCTTCCATTGTTGTTGACTAAATTCAATCATAATATTCTAATATTTTAACCAAGAAAAATTTATTTTGACGAAAACGTCTTATTTTCACCAAGATGACTCCAAGTCGGAGGTAGAAGTTATCTTCAAAGTCCAATAAAATTTGGAAATGAATACAAATAATTTATTTAATGGTTTGAAACAACGTCTTTTATTGTTGTTGACTAAATTCAATCATAATATTTTAATATTCTGACCGAGAAAAATTTATTTTAACTAAAATGCCCTATTTTCACAAAGGTGACTCTAAGTCGGAGGTAGAAGTTATCTTCAAAGTCCAATAAAATTTGGAAATGAATACAAATAATTTATTTAATGGTTTGAAACAACGTCTTCCATTGTTGTTGACTTAATTCAATCATAATATTTCAATATTTTAACCGAGAAAAATTTATTTTGACGAAAACGTCTTATTTTCACCAAGATGACTCCAAGTCGGAGGTAGAAGTTATCTTCAAAGTCCAATAAAATTTGAAAATTAATAGAAATAATTTATTTCATGCTTTAAACAACGTCTTTCATTGTTCTTAACTTAATTCAAGAATAATCTATTGAAATTATGACTCAGAAAAATTTATTTTTACGGAAATGCCTTATTTTTATAAAGTGGACTTCAGGTCGGAGGTAAACGTTGGCTTTAAAGTTCAATAAAATTTCAAAATTAGTATAAATAATTTATTTCATGATTTGAAACAACGTCTTTCATTGTTGTTAACTTAATTCAACAATAATCTATTAAAATTATAACTCAGAAAAATTTATTTTTACGGAAATGCCTTATTTTTATAAAGTGGACTTTAGGTCGGAGGTAAACATTGGCTTCAAAGTCCGATAAAATTTAAAAATTAATATAAATAATTTATTTTATGATTTGAAACAACGTCTTCCATTGTTGTTCATCAAATTCAATCATTATTTAATAAAATTATAACTCACAAAAATTTATTTTGCCTGAAATGCTTTATTTTTACAAAGTTGACTTTAGGTTGGAGGTAAAAGTTTGCGTCAAAGTCCAACAAAATCTTCAAATATGTGTAAAATAAATATTATAATAATAAAAAAAAGTTTACATTGGTATATATAAAAAAAAAAAAACATTAACAGGTAGCAAAATTACATTGAAAGGTCATAAAACAAATGAAAGATTGAAATAAATATGTAAGATTGCTGCAAATGATACAGCCAAACACATCAGGCACGTGCAAAGACATGAACAGTGTTTTGTATCAAAAAAAAAACTCACAAGAGGTATTAGGGGAAAAAAAAGAGAGGTATATACAAAAAAAAGATAAAAAAAATCATAAGAGGTGAAAAGAATCAACGCATTTAATCTTGGTGGCTTGCGCCCCAATCTAAAAAATTGCTTCAAGGCAAATCGAAATATACCAGATGGTGATCATCATTGTCAAGACTCTTGGAATATATATATACATTTTATAGATACATATATTTATATTATTATTATTATTATTTCAATTTGAAATATATAAATAAAATAAAAAAACAAGTCTCTAAAAATTTCACAAGTGTTTTTCTGCGCGTGGGCTTCACATCAATATGAATGAATAAATAAATAAAGATAAGAACTATGGGGAAAGCCATCACTTGGCAATTACAGTAGAATAAGAATAAGTTATGCCGATGTAAATAATATGCTATAAACGGATTAAGATAGATCTATCGAGGGAGTGATAGTAGCCTTGGGCTCTTAAATACACACATGTATATATGGAACATTAAAAAATAATATTTACGAGCTGTCTTTCTTCATGTTGTCATAATTTATTAAAAAAAAAAAAAAAATGAAAACTTAAAGTGATTAAATTTATAATAACAATAATATTACAAACTTAATTTTTATAAAAGTAATAAAAAATAAAAATAAAAGTAATTTACTTTATGAAAAAAGTAATAAATAATGACTGGTATGATAATTATATATGTATATACACTGTTACAAGTGATTGTGTTAGCATAATTGGTAAATAAAAGTCATGCAAAATGTATACAAAATAAATGACAATAAAATTAGTCAATAAATAGAATAACACTATAAAATATAAATATATGTTGTTGATCATATTATTTGGATATGCACAAATTGAATTCAAGAAAAAAGATCATAAAATATTTACAAATAAAAAAAAAAAAAAAAAAAAAAACAAATTGAAAACTATAAAGACAAATGCAGTTGATGAAGAAGAAAAAGCATCACATGAAGAGTAGTATACGTTGTCTTGTGGGGTATAAACTAAAATGAAAAAAAGTATATTGGTTGTTTGTGTATATATATGTACCAACTGTACATGTTATTTCAAATATAACCCTGGTAGAAATTTGTGAGCGCCACCCGAGGTTAGTGTTATAAGCATATATACTGATACAGGTTACCTCGGGTAATACCTCGACCCGAGGTCGGGCCGAGCTTATTTTTCTACCAGGGAAATATATATATATATATGGACAGTGTAAATAATGTATCTTTTGATACAACGATAAAGAAAAAGACAGATAGAACACCAACAACATACAGATATATATAAATAAAAAAGAGTTATGTATATAGAAAGGGATGTTTTTGTCGTTGCGGGGTTCTTCAAGAGATTCAAGTCCCACGCGTTTTCAAACATTCCAGCTAGTAATTGCTGGCTGCTGTCTTCTATCTACTGCCGACATTAGCTTCTGCAGAAAGTAGCATCTATTGCCAAAGCTATAGATATATACGTAACTATATATTGCAAGACACAAATCTTATATGCTTGTGATCTTACTACCTCTACTACTACTACTACTACAATCATATGTGATATAGTCAACTTACTGGATGCATACAGTACATGCACATATATCTACCTCACTAACACCTTACTTTTTATTTATTTATTTTTATTTTTTTTTCTCAAAATGATGCCACAACCTATCCACTGTGTTTATATATACGTATAAGATAACTTGGCCTATGTACCTCTCAATTTTTTTTTGTTTTTATCCTTAGCTACCTCATCCTTAACATTTATGTTGCTCACTTTTGTGTGATTTTACCTACTTGTTTTCGTAACACGAGTCGTCTATGTGGTTTACCCTCTTTTTCATATATATATTTTCTCTTATTTTTTTTTTACTTTTAACTTGGTTTTTACCTAATAGTATAGTCTTTCTAACATTTTAGCATAATATCCGCATATATTCAACTTCATCTCAACTACTACTTTACTGTAATTTTTTGCTGTATACAACCTGTATACCATAGGTATTTTAAAAGTTGTAATGATCACGCAAATCGTTATACATCACCACCACCACCCAAAAAAGAAACATGAAACTTTTCTGACCACGAAAATATATTAAACACTGTATAATATATTTAACTATATTTATCGATTATTTTTTCATAAATTTTGATTTATTTTATTTTCTACATCTTTATCATGTTTTTTGTCTGTTTTTTCATTATAAACATGATGGAGTAAGGATAATGAACGGATGCGCGTGATAATACAAGAACTTAATGTAATGCATTAAGAAAAAAAAAATGAATAATAATCATGTAAATATATATTATTTATTTTTTTTATTTTTCTTAAAAAGTATATATATGAATTTTGCAATTTGTTGAGCACAAGAGTGCAAGTAATATAATAAAAAAAAAACAGTAATGATGATGATAACAATAAAATAAAAAAAAGAAAACATAAAATCACACTTTGCCAAGCAGTAGTAGTATATTACTATGACTATTGTCAAATACGAACAAAGAGAAATTCTCTTATTATATGTCTGGCGTACCTACTACTCTACTCTCTTGTAACTCGTGCGCGAATGAGTAAATTGCATCAGAGAGGTTATTTGCCACTCATCATGAAAAATGACTGCTATTCAGTATTTTGATGATTGCAAATTATATATATGTACATATGCAAACTGTGATTGTGACACAAAATACGTATAAATGTAGATAATAATTTTAATGCAATTTTTTTTATTTTAAATTTTTATTTTTGTTTAAAAAATAAAAATCAATAATATTATAAAATTTTATCTTTTGAAATAACATGAATTTTACTCAACAAACAAAAAAAAAAAACATTTAAAAATTTCTTAGCATTGCTATCACTATTACGATTGCATGAATATTAATCAGTTTCTTGGTGCATATAGTTGAATTGGTTGTTCTGATTTGCCCACAAGATTCAACAAACTATTTTACCCAAGCGACCCATTTCTATTCATAAGCCAGTTCTACTGTGTTAACATATATATATATTTAAAATAGTACAAGAGACCCACTTTAGGATAAAACTTTGTTTTCGATTATTATTTCCAATATCCGGTATTTCAACGATGAGCAACTATACACAATTGCTAGAGATAATACAAAGTTATAACTTTCATGATAGTTTCTATTCATATATAATTATAATTACAATATAGAGTTTAAATATTTCATGTGAACATAAACTTTAACACACTACATCATTTGCCAATGAATACAATAGACTCTTTTACTTGTGATTTCTATTTTTTTTTTTTTTTTTTCTAATTATATCAAGTTGGACAACATATATATATATATATACATACATAATACGATGCTTTGGGATTATTGATAATATTAAATGAAATTTACAAACAAAACATTAAATTGTATATTAATATTGCTATTTGTTTATACACATTGAACACATGTGCGAACTACAAATGGAAATAGATTTTACTTGGTCAATATAATGTTTTGATGGTATGGTTATTTGATGAATATTATACAAGCTTTGTACACCCTCAAGATTGAAATCATCTATGCCAAATGTCAACTAAACTTCCAATGACGTATGATTGTTTGCATAGACACATGTATATATTTGTAAAAGCACATTTGTAATAATCAAGAGTCCTTGAGGCAATTGTGTATACAATTGATCAGTCTTAACAAAATTTTGTTGTTTGTACAATAATACCAATCAATACTATATTAATTCATATAATAAATTTATAAAATTTATTATTTATTTAAATTTGATTTTTCAAATAATAATAATCAATTTTATACACACTATAAGAGTTGACTATATCAAAAACAAGGTGTTTACAAACATGAAATTTCTCATGTGGTTTAATGTCATACTATGCATTGGGGTTTTTTTAGGGATAAATATATTTTGCTTGTTCAACACATACATGTGCTATTTATGTAAAACATGACTTGTTTAGGCTGCTGCATTTGACAGTGTATATACATGCATCTATTGCATCTACTGCATGCAAGTATATGTTATTTACAATTGAAGCATAAGGCTTTGAAAGAAAAGCAGAAAGACCACAACAAAAGCTGTACAAGTATGTATACATATATAAAATGATATTATTTACAACTACAACTTTTACTATTACTATTACCAACTCATCATATAAAAACCAACAACCCCATCTACTTTCATCTATCGACATTCTATCTACTCACTATCAACATACAAATACACATCCGCCCTGTTGCTTTTTTTTTATTTTTTATCTCTTGTCTTTGTATTCAATGGTCTTGAGTGTATCATCTACATTTTTTTTTTTATTATTATATATCGCGTGATGCATATTTTTTTTTACTGTGAATTCTTGATTTTATAACTTTTATTGTGAAAATATGTATACAAAAAAATAAAAAAAAAAAACTTTGAAGGGTGCGAAAATCTCTTTATACAGCATCAAATATAAAAATATAGATAATTTTTTATTTTTATTTTTTACTATTATATTATTAATGAAACTAATATATAACGAAAAAAAAAAAAAAAAATAATATAAAATAAAATTATAAAATCACAGAATATACCGGGATAATAAATTTTATAATGATTAAAAAAAATAAAATAAAATAAATAAAATTGTTAGTAATGAAAATTTGTGAATATTGATGAGAGAAAGATAGCAAACTCAATCGGTGTGACTAATATTTTGCATAAAAGAAAAATGAATACTTCAATTGGGGGATGAAATTGTTGAAAAAAATAAAAAATAAAAAAGTCTCATTTAATCTTCAGGCGTTTCTCACGGTACGCAGCTGAGAATTCGGAAATGGGTAAGATTGAAATTGAAAATTACCGGCGGGCATTGGCAGTGATAAAAATAAAAAAAATGAAGTTAAAAAAAAAAAAATGTATGGATGAAAAAAAAGACAAGACATTGCTTCAGGGATAAAATAAAAGCAGGGCACATTGTCACTTTAAGGAATGAAAATTTCATGATTTATATATATATAAATTTTCGATACAGGAATTTGTTATCAGTATAAATGTCGATATTTTTCGACAGGAAATTATAAGCCAGTTTCGAAGGAAATTTCATCTTGCTCACTATTCAAAGTGTCCTTCACTTGTACGATAATATATCTACATTCTACATATAAATAGCTAACATATTTATCTTTAAAAAATTTAAAATTTATTCATCTTCAAATGCATTTATTAAATAATATAAACCCACCATTAAATTTAATAAATTTTAAATAATAAAAATTAAAATAAATCTTGTAAATTAATTATTAAACAAAATAATAATTTATTATGATTTATATATATTTTTAATATACGATTGATTAATAACTCAACATTTAATTCTGTATATATTCTATGAAAATGTAATTAAATTGTATAATTCCATGTTTTTAATAAATACACAAATTAATTTGATTTTCATAAATATATTATTAATAAAATTTATCCACATATTACGTATACAAAATGAATGCTTTCAACCTTCATTAAAAAAAAAAAAATAATATTATAATAAATAAATAAAACCCAACACCAACAAAATCATATTCAACATTAAAAAATAACCACCATCACCATTCACTTTTTTTATACATGTAATTAGACTTGAAACAACATACTGACTGGATTATGTGGTTACAAATTGAAAAGCAAATAAATTGAAAATATAAAATATATAAAACAAAAAAGCTCAACATATCATAATATTATTTATAATATGAAGAAATATATTTATAAATCTACATTCACCTATATATTTGTATATATCATATATAAATTGATATGGCATATGATAAATCGAGAAAAGATAAAATAGACACGTACATGATGCAAATCTATGCTAATCAAAACCTTATAATACGCTTAATTCGAGATTGACCACTATTTGCCCAATGAGCTTTTCTACAAATTACCATCACATCGTTTAACAACGAAATATTCTAGTTTATTCATGAATAAATAATTATAACTAAGCTTGTAAAGCATTAAGCTCAAGTCAATTAAACTTTAGAAAGTACAAGAAATAAAAAAATGTTCTTTTATATCCAAGAAATAAAATAAAAAATAAATTAAGGCAAAAGTTTAATTACTATAAAAGAAAGATTATCAATAGATTGATTATCCATAATAATAATAATAAATAATTTTAAAAAATATAGAAATTAAAATTTAAAAAAAAAAAAAAAAAAAAAAAAACAAAAAAGCTTGATATACTAACAAAGTACATTGTAATTGTACAATGAAGCAAATTAAAATAAAAAAATATATATAAACCAATAAAATTAATGTAATTTCAATCAATACCATTGAATTTATAATTTATTTAAAATAAAAATCAATTGATTACAAAACAATATTGGTACAAATGAAGTCAAAAATTTATTCAAGTGAATATAACTTGTCCCATTGAATATATATATACACAAATTGTGTTATCAAAGATTTCTCATCAAATAATTCAAATGACTTTGGTTCTTGTATAAGAGTCGTTAACTGTACATATATATATATATTTCTTAGTTTTGATTATTAAGAAAATAGAATGCAAGCTACAGTTAATTCAAGATATAGTTATATAAGAATTTAAAGGGATGAGAAGACACGACAGACATTGCAAGAGAATACTTGTGAATCCTATCCGTCATCTATTTCACAATATTTCTGGCCTGTTGCATTCATCTGTCTGTTAACTTGAATTATCATCATTTAGGTTGTCTTATTTTTACTTGGTTACATTCATATATGCCTTATGTGCCACCCAATCATCCAATCACCCAATCACCCAACCACCCTACACTATTTATTTCTCTTTATGTTTTCTCGCTGTAATATATTTATTTTACATTTTTTTTCTTTCTCAATTTATCCCTCAATCCATTTTGTATTGACTGATTATAATAGACAAAACACTGACGGGGGTTATTGCATTGCTTTTGGATTATCACCCTTCAAATGCACACACACATACAAATTCAAACAAACTCATACAAACTCAAACAAACCACCCACCCACCCACATATATACCTATATACAAAATAATTGAAGCTTTATAATCACAGTAAAATTATATATTGTCAAATTATTTCAACACAAAAGTGTTTTATGTTGACTAAAAAAAATTTATTTAATTATTAATAAATGCCTACTTGTATGCCTACATATAAAATTTTAATTTACGTTATATTTATTATAGCATAAAAAAAACTATTAAAACGAGTTATAAGATTTAAAAATATATATATATATATATTATGAGAAATAAATGTCTCTCAACTGGTAACCCAATAGCCTGATGTAGTTTTTTAAAAAAATGCAAAACATGTTTTAATATTTATTTTTTTAAATCAGTTTTCATCTACAAGCTGGAGATTATTTTTTTGCAAGATATATAATTTCATGATAAGTATTCTATTAAAAAAAATAAAAAAAAAAAATTAAATTTTAAAAGGATCATTTTTAGCATCCATTTATGATAATTATAAATTTTTTTTCTTTTACTTTTGAATAATTTTTAATATCTTTGATATTATAAATATATAAAATTTTTCATAATTTAAATTAATATATGATGATGATGATTAAAATAGTTGAGAGCTTTTTATTATACATATATGTATATATATTTAGTAAAAGAAAATTTAAATTTTATTTGGTTATAAGCTTAAATACGTCAAATAAATGTAAAATATATTTATATATCAAATAAGAGTTGAAATAATAATTTGACGATGAAAATTTTAATAAATATAACAAAAACTTTAGCTAAATTGATTTATCAAAAGGAAGCACTATTGATATATATATACATAACATATTTTATATTTATTTATTTAGTCCGGTTTTTTACCTTTGTCAACGATGGTAAAAAGATTTATTTTTTTTTATGAATTTTAGCTTTTTAAATCCAACTTGAAGTTGCAAAACATACAACAGCCCCCAGGGTTATCGTCATGGCAACCCATCAATGCGTAAAAAATCATATTTACTCTTAAAGACTCAATTCTTTATAAACATAAAATGAGATAATGTGTAAAAAAAAAAAAATTAAATAAAATAAAATAAAAAACTAATAACAATATAGTTATATACAATAACAAACGATAATAGAGTAAAATACTATATAAAATTATATACAAGATAAATAAATGAGATAGAATATAGAGTCTGGCAAAAATATGATACATGAAGCATTGAAAGATTTGAAGGCATAAAGGTAAAAAAAATAATATTTTCGAGGACAATGGAAAGTCTTGAATTGGCAAAAGCCCACCCACACTTTGTCCCACAAAAAAAAACAATATATTTATGAAAATTAAAATACATGTTTTTGTTGAATATATATATAATATATTGTGCGTTACATTTATATTTCCAAAGGGCAATATGAAAGTAAGACATATGCACGGGGGCGTTTAGATTTTTTATTAAAAAATAAAAAATCTAGCTCACAAACTCTCACAAAAAAAATAGTAACAACAATCATGATCAATGGTAACACACACCCATCTATTTTCTAGTTAAAGAATTGAAAAAAAATGATATATTTTTCAATGTATCTAGTCAGTTGCAATGATCACAATTGTTACTGGCAGACTGGAAATAACATGAGACTCTGCTGCAACTATTTTTTATTTTAAATTTATCAAACTTTAAATTAAAAAAAAAAATATATTGATTTTATATTAATAAAATTTATTCAGGCATTTTTTTTCATTATCATTTGCAAAAAATATATATTGTTATTAATATATATATATATATATATATATATTTGAGTTTTAAAAAATAAAAAAAAACTTTATTGTAATATTAAACATACAAAACTCGTTTAGACCATCTACAAGTCTATGTCATTTCCAGCTGGTACCATGAGCATATTATTCTTGCTTAACAAACACTATATATACAAAAATAAATAAATAAATATTAAAAAAAATAAAAAAACCACTCCCTTATGTACCGTAATTTTATTTAAAAAGTTTTATCATCTTATCATTAAAATAATGATATAAAGATATATATTTAAATTTCCTTTTTTTCTTTTTTTTTTTTTTTTTTTATAAAGAAAAGTCTAATTTAAAAATTTGAACTTAGCAGTTTGTCAAGTGTGGCTGGATAGTTGGTTATTTTTTTTTTTTATTTTTAAAATTTTTCTTTTATCTATTTGAAACTTTTTTAATTGCATGGTTTCACTGATGTAGGAAAAAAAAAAAAAAAAAAAAAAAAAAAAGGGAAAAAATATCTTATGGGCGTTCAAACGATCGTTTTCATACTGCACTATCCAATTTGTACAAATAAAATTTCTCTCAATCACGTAATGCTAAAATTTAATGACTAAATTTTTTTTATAATTTTTAATTTTAATTTTTTGTAATGTAATCATGAAAATTGCCTCTGTATTTTATTATTTTTCATTGTATAATTTTTTGTCAATTGATATAAACATAAATAACATTTATTTTTTGGCAAAGAAAAAAAATAATAATAATTAAATAGCAAAGTGTGCAAACAATTGCTATAGTAAAAAAAAATAAAATGAAAATGTCAAAACTGAAGCAGATGGTGTCAAGTACCTCTGGATATATTTACTCAACCGAAACAACCAATTTTCATTGGTCCAAACAAGCCTGTTCTATGAGCTTCCTAGATACTGTTTATTTTTTTTTTACCAAATCTTAATAAAATATTTATTATTTTTTTTATTTTTTAAATATACTTTTGATGATGATACATATATATATATATAATTTCAGTCCAATTTAATTTTCTTTATTTGCATTTATTTTTTTATTCATTTTTTTTGCCATCTTTTTTATAAATGTAAAAAAATAAAATATAAAAAAAGACAAGTACTCTTGAGACTCTGATCGTTAGGTTTGGGTGCACAAGAGACTCAAACGTCGATAAAGCGAGCCAACAACTAGACGATCGGGGTTAAACGCACGCGCATCGACCTTGATGAAATAAACTTTTATATATTTTCTTATATATTAATATCAAATTATCAACATTAAAATCGACATTAAATTATTAAAAAAAATATATATATATACAAATAAATAAATAATAAAAATAATCATTTTAATAATAATATAAAAATATAATATTATAATTGAAAATAATATATAAAAAATTATATTGAATGTATACATGGTGATTTCATTTGGTGTAATCGAGTCTGGCTTCCTGCCAGTTATATCTTTTTTTAAATTTTATTTTTTATTCTGAGTCATATTAACAAGATAAACATGCAACCCAATTGAACAGATAAAAACAAACAACCGACAAACACAAAAATGACAAAATTATTATTTTATTATTTATTTTTAATAATAAAATTATAATTTTAATCAAAAAAATATATAATAAATATGTAACAAAGAAATTTTATCGATGATTGAATATCTTAATTTTTGAACAAACTTAATTTTCGATATTGTATATATGTATAATATAATTTGAAGGAAAAGCTATTTGTCGTGATGAAAATTATAATCAGCTTATCACGATAGATATAAAATTTAGTTTTAACATTATTAAACTTTTTTGTTATTCACACACTGTGTCAAAGAAAATATATAAGACGTTGTGATTATATAACAAAGATTTTTCACAAGTTTAATGAAGAATTTATTTTTTTATATTTTCAGTATATATATATATTGCTGAAGGCATCATTCGCGTTTGTTTGGTGATAAATGAAAACTCAGTGGTGCAATGTGAGTAGGTATATATATATATAAATAATAAAATATCTCGTTTACAGTTGCGAGCTTGGTAGGTTCATTTCCCGAGGGTGTGTTTTGTGTTTGGTGATGGTTATGGCGCTTTCAGTCAGCTCAAAAATATTTTATTATATTTATTATTAATTCAAGCTAATTTTAATTGATGCATTATAAACAAAATTATAGTAAAGAAATAATTTTAATGAAATAATAATAAATATATATTTAAATAATTTATATGTGCTGCCTATTTTCAAATAAATCCATTGAGATTTATATAAACAAAATGTCAGGTATTTATTTTATATTAATTACCAAAAAAAAAAAATACTATTGTAATATGCAATAAATATATATGCCATTTGATATAAACATCCTATAAATAATTCCACATCGATAACCCAAACGACCGACACAAAATTCAAGCGTCATCGGAGCCGTTGCCATGGTCACATTACTAATTGGAACTAATCGGCCGTCAGATTTATTTTTTTTTATTTTTTATATTTCATTTTGTTTTATTTATCATGACTATTTTAACAATATATATACTGTTTCAATTACATTTTTTTATTTTATTTTTTTTTTTTTTTTTTCAAATCATCAATTCAATAATTTACTAGGATTTCTCAAAAAATTTTGGTATTTCGCCGACAAGTATTGTCTTTTTGGTATAATAAATTGGCTTTAAAATTTGTTTCATCAAAACTTATTTTATATTTATTGAATTTTTGAATTTAAAAAATTTATTTGATCTTGTATTTCATTGGATTTAAATTACCAACAATAACTATGAAAAAAATAAATAAAAAAAAAATCATCAATAAATCGTTTTTACTCGAATTTCTTATTTTGAAAATAGTGATGGTATATACTCAGATCACTTAAGAGTTCACGAAAAAAAAAAACGATAATAATAGAGCAAATAGGATAAAAACAGGAAGAAATAAAAATAATAAAAACACAAAAGGTATTTTTGTGTAATAAGGCAGCTATCCCCCAACAAATATACACACTTTTTATTATCTTTTTTTTTTTTTATTTTTACCATACGTCTTATCTACCCTAAAAATTACTTTTCCGCAAAGCAGGTGATTTTTCAAAAAATATATAATAAAATATATATCCCATTTAGAAGAAATATAAAAAATAAAAATGATAAAAAAAAAAAAAGTTAAATTGAAATTTTGCGTTGTTAATTGAATGTCAACAGAGAGGAAATGAGTGTATTAATTGACAAGGTCATCACCGAGGTGTAATGTGTAGTATTTATCTCAATCCAGATAATTGTTACAATCAAGGCCACAAAAATAAAACAAATAACAATCAATAACTAATTAGAATTGATGAATCATACGTGTGACTCAAATGACTATATATTGAGGTAATGTCATAGCAAAATAAAAAAATAAAAAAAAATAAATATAGTTGTTGTTTGTGATGATAATATGATTGTGAATATCAAACGAAAGACATTGATGCGATAATGATATATTGTCTAGTTGCCAATTGATTATAGACTATTAATTATAGACTTGTGCTAATTTACTTGAGAAATTAACAACCTTGTATAAACAATATACAATAAAATTCATTTAAACAATATCAAGGGCATTGCAATGATGAATAATAAATAATAAAAGTTAAAAATAAATATATAAAATTGATATTGACTCACCGTTAGGACGCACTTGTGACTCGGTGAAATAAATTCAAGACCACGATCACCATCACCACTAAAACATTTTTGTATATTTCTCATGAATTTTCTTCTGATACTTTTAAGTGTATAAACACAAAGAGCTGAATGATTACTTGGACGTGGACTTGTTGATAAATCACTTTCAGCAAATACAGCATATAGTACATCATCTTGTGCTGTTATACCAAGTGCACCAGCCAAAACAGAACCAGCTTTACCAACATATGCTGCTTGTACAAGATTATAATTTTTACCTTCATTTTTACATTCAACTGGTATTTCAGTATATGAATAATAATGCATATCATCTTGACATAATCTAACAAGTTTTGATATATAATTTGTTGCTTCAGTATTTTTTAATTGTGTTGTAAAAAAATAACTAAAACCTTCACTACTAAAACCATATACATAATTAATTGGATATCTTTCACGTGATAATGAATTAACATATATTCTTGTACCAGTTGTAACAGCTGATTCAGCAATATTTAACATTTTTTCTTTATCAAGTGAACGTGAACTAACTGCTGGTACTTCTGATCTGTATGGTGAATTACCAGTATATGTTACACCAACATACATAACTTGTGATACTGGTGGATTTGGTGGTCCTGGTGCAATAAATGCAACAGTTGATGCTGTACCATTATTAGCAACAACAGCTTCTCTAACTGTTTGTACAATATTTGTAATATTATGTAAATTTCTAACATCACATGTACCTTGATATAAACTATTACATGATATTAATCTTGTTGTTGAATAATCAATAACAAGTGCTTTATTAACACTGTCAACTAATTTTTTTTCTGTTTCAATTGGACAATCTAAACTTGAACATGCCAATGCATCTTCTTGTGGACCAGTTTTAACATTAACAACTAATCCTAAATCTGGTGAAAATTGATATAATCGATTAACAGCACCAACATATACTCTACCAGTATTTTTATCAACAACTAAATGATTCATACGTTGTACTTCTTTATCATAATATTGATGTACTATATCTGATGATGTTGTTGCATTGATATTATTAATATTTAATTGTAATATTATTAAATATATAAATAATAATTTTAAAAATGACGGCAGCAATTGCCGATATAATAATTTATAACCCCTCATATTTATATATTTATCACGTCGTTGTGATCGTCGTTGTTGTCGTCTTCTTGGTCCCGGTAACCGCAACACGATCACCTTCTAAGCTATCTTGCTATTTTACGGGACGGGATTTTTCCCGCCCCCACCTTCACCTCTTTGAACTGGCTACGTTTATTTTTCACCAACTTGTTCACCTGAAACAAATTATTAAATTATTAAAATAACTGTTAAAATTCAAAATAATCAAAAATTATAAATATACAAATTTTAAAAATAATTTATAGATAATACGGCAAGTTAATAATAATAATAATAATAATAATAATTTCAGTTATTTTTGTTGTTGTTATTGTTGTTTTTGTTGTTGTACACGTAGACTTAACGAGAAAATACTGGGTGGTGCAAGTTCGTGTGAGCATGTTTAACTAACGAAGTCTTTTTCCTACGAAGCAAGTTAAAGAAATAGAAAATAAAAAAAAATAAAAATAAAATATATATATTGAGTTTGGATTGATTTTACTTGGGTCCTTTATCTTATAAACAACACTCCTTATTTTCTTGACTACGTGGTAGGTAGAAACTCTACCAACTGACCATACAAAACCTTTTGGACTTTTATACTGTCCTCTTGGTTAGATCAAGAAACTCTGATACGCTTATTTGTTTCGAGTTGCAGACGAGAATACCAGACCTGATGGACAGTTCAACAAAAATATTGCACTAACGAAGTCTTTATTTTATTTATTTATTTATTTTTTTTGTTGCATATTTTTTATTTTATTATCATTTATTGTTGAGGTCATCAATAAATTGGCATATATTTATCGAACATAAAAAAAAGTTTGGAAAATTCGGTATTTCATTAAAAAAGTCCGATCTCAAATAAATATATTTTTCAAATGAAAATTAAAATCAAAAAAGTTACATATACAAAAAGTCAGCATAATAAACACAATATATATTCGCGGAGGTCTTTTTTTTTTTTTCATTTTTCTTACAATCATCACGAACAAAACCCACACCGAAAAAGGAAGCGGAAGGATGCTAAAGATGGGAACAGAATGCCAAAAGAAGCAAGTAATAATAATAATCATGAATATAAAAAATAAATTGAAAAAAATAAAAAGTTATATGGCGATTTATTGACATGGTACCAGCTGGTTTCCCTAGCTTGTCTGCGAAAAAATAATTTATTTCTATTAGTAAAATAAAACGCACAGTTTTATATGAGGTTTCCCCAATGAACGCACTTGCAATAATGAAGATCGCTATAGTAATACCCAAGAGAAAAAAAAAAATATTAAAAAAATAAAAAAGAACTTTGTCGAGTAAGACAAGTCAAAATCATCCTCTGGATTTTTTCTTATGGGAAATAACTTTGTTCTCGTAGTTACTTTTTTTTTTATATTTTTTTTCATTTTGAGCTAAAAGTAATCAGTTACGAAGAGTTCCACGTGCACCTGGTATTTGTAACAAAAGAGTCATACTCGATTTTCAACATTTTTGCTCGCTAGTTATTTATTTATTTATTTATTTTTCATTCCCTTATGACATTTTTATATTTTTATTTTTTCATTTAATGTTTAACAGATACGTGATGTTGAATTTTTTTTTTTTTAAATGAAAAATATTTTTTATTTATTATTGTGGTCTCTTGAGAGCCAGAAAGAATGCAGTAAATATACAGAGACGGGTAAGAAAAGTGGATCATTAATACCATCATATGTTACATGGTAAATTTATATACATGTTTGCAAACGCACTTTATATGTATATATAATAATAATCATGGCCCGGAACAAATTTTTTTTGCAATGAAAAATAAAACAATAAAATTAAAAAAAAATGAATAATAATAATAATGTAAAAAGTTTTATATATATTCACATAAGCCACGAGTCGTGATTCAACTTGGACCGCGAAGTTATAACAATTCGCGGGGCATGACGATGTTGATGATGATGATGATGAAAATAAATAAGAAAGCAAACTCTGAAAAAAAAAGAGGTCTTTTTTCTAGAAGATCCTTTGAATGAATTAATTTTTCTATATTTTAAATCAATTTCAGGACAACACTGAGCCATCACTTATACTTTTGACTGTGTTGTCCTGCTAGAATTAATTTTTATATTTTTTACAAAGTAGTAGTAGTAGTGGTGTCAGTTAATCTGGTCGTGAATATATCCCCTCGATTATTTATTTATATTTTAGGCAAGTGTATAATTAATGATAAATAAAAGTCATCTTAACAAATGAAAATTATTAATTATTCATTTAAAATATAAATAATCCTTCCACTGACCCATTTAAGACTAATAAAAGAGGAAAAAAAAAAGGATCACATTGTATTAATACATGAGTATAAATTAGCAAAACAAAACAAAAAAATAAATAAATAAATAAAAAAATAAATATGTATTCCAAGTCACGGACGTGAATATTCGGTGGGCTACAAGCACGCACGAAAGTTTTCACTTGAGTACGAGGTTGGAATTTAAATGGGTGTCGGTCAGTCAAGCGCTCAACGATGTCCAGTGTCCATCCAAAAGAGGGTCAAAGGTAAAGAGAAAGACCAGAAAAAAAAAAAAAAAAAAAAAACTACATACATAAATAAAACGAGGAATATCTTTCTTATAAAACCAGCAAAAAAAAAAATCAGTATATACAAAAAAAAAAATTCACAAAAAAATGTTTGAAAAGGAAAAACTACTTTTTAAACTGGAGATTCATACTAACTAATGTGATCAGCGAGAAAATTTAAATTAACATTATGGTAGTGTATGTATATATAAATAGTAGATGTAATGGAATTAAAAAAAAAATAAATAATCAGGAAATGAGAATGAAAAACATTAACAAAAAAAAAAAAAAAAATATATCAAGTAAAACATTAGAGGTAGCTAAGAAAAATTCTCAGGACGTTGCAAATAGCTAAAAAAAAAAAACGAATTAATATATACTGGTTTACAAGTTTAGTATTAAAATAAATGAAGAAAAAAAAAGATTTTTTTAATGAAAAACCAAGAATAGTTAAAGAAAATCATTAATATCTTAAAGAGCTCATAACATAACCTTCAAAGACGCATTGTTGTTGCGTTACTTTTTAAGGTATTATACTTGAAGTTTTAACCACAATTTTGTGTCTTCTATATGACTGTACTATAATATAATAATAATGACCATGTAATATCCTCATAACATGTAAAATATATATGCTAATATATCATGATAAAAAAATAAAAATATAAATAAAAAAGTTAACTTTTAGACAAGAAAATTTTTATCTTATTTTTACTTTAAAAAAAAAAAAAAAATGAATTTCCATCTTTATCAAGCTTTTCTCTCAATTTATAAATTTATCGTTTTCAATTTTTCACTTCATTCTTCTTATATTTTATTTTTATAATAAATATTTTTACTCTTGCTTTGCTTTAATCTCCTTATTTAGAGCTTCGCGAAAAGATTAACCGTATCGTCTGCAAAGCACGGCCAGACTATATCTGCAACCGGTTATCCTGGTCCTTTTTTTTTTTATATATATATTTTTTATTTTACGTTTTCATTATATATATATTTTTTTTTTTAGTTCAACCCGGTCCTTACCCAAGAAACAACTCATCCATACTCTTATCTTCTGGAAAAACGTGTATATATATACAAAAACATAACTTTATTTTTCCAGATGTGAACTACATGAAACACCTTTTTCTATAAACAAGAATTGTTGGATTTTAAAAGCTATACGGAAATTATAAACTGTATAAAGCCAAAAGCGTGAGTCAGACTTATTTAATAGAAATTAGTTTTTTTTTTTTATTATTATTTTTTCATTCATCTATTTTTTTTACGATCTACATGACAAAGTTAGCTAACTCTCTTTTTCATTGTCTTTATTTTATTTTTTTTTTTTATTATAATTTTTTTACTCAAAGCTTTTATTAATTTTTTTTTTCAAGAAAATTTAATTTACCTCTAATTTCCCATCTGCCTGTTTCATGTATA
Organism: Lysiphlebus fabarum; assembly: GCA_011426435.1. Classification (NCBI taxonomy): domain Eukaryota; kingdom Metazoa; phylum Arthropoda; class Insecta; order Hymenoptera; family Braconidae; genus Lysiphlebus; species Lysiphlebus fabarum. The sequence goes on from WSYQ01001077.1 coordinate 89,496, forward strand.
TTTATGTTCAAAAAAAAAAAAAACATTTAATATAAAATTATTAAAAGAATTTATAAAATATTTGTAATATTTTTAATTTTATACTATTTAATTATTATATTTTTAAATTATTTAGGTATATATGAGTGTATATATATTGTTTGATAAAAATTTTATTTTGATAAATTAAAAAAAAATATAAAAATATATTAAACGCGTGCAGTGAAGCACGTCGAAAGATTTACCTAGCGTGTTTTCTGCAAGCGAATATATATAAACGTGTACACATTCATTCGTGACAGAGATAAAGAGGTCTCCCTTTTTTTTTTTTTTAATTTTTTATTTTAATGTTAGTCCAACTTCCTATAGTCTCTCACAATCAACTTTACCAATTCAAAAATCTTTCTTATCCTTAAGTTGAATTGCCGCGATGTTTTCTAACTCAGCACGTTGAATTCCATCACGAGGATTTACGTTAGAGTCACTTGCCAAGTATGGTTATACCATAATAAGGACAACACACAGACAATTCAAACAAGAAACTCGCAAGAAAACAGAAAATATATTTCAATGTGAAAAATTATTATACAACAGTGCTGTTGTTGATGTTAATGTTATTATTTTTATTATTTTTATTATATATATATGGCTATACGACCACTGTGCAGCAATTTAACATTTTAGTCGCATTCATGGTCTTTACCTTGACTGCATATATATATATTAAATTACAAATGAAAATAAAAAAAATTATACCAGAAACAACCCAAATGATCCCTTCAGTGTATGGCTATATATACCGACGTGAATAATTTCTAACCAATTAGCAAAACCAACTACATCATTGTGTTTCATATCATCATGTTTTTCATACATTTAACATTAATTTTACTTGTATTACAATAAATATACATGTCATTTTATTTATTTTCTAAATATATCATAATAATAATAATACTTTTTAATATTTAAATAAAAAAAACAATAATGGTAAATATAAAGAGCAACAAAAGTGGTTCATCTAACCGAACTTTTACTCCACTCGAGTCAAGATTTTCTATGTATTTTTTCATTTTTTTATTGTTAAAAAAAAAAGCCGCAGGGTTTTTTTTACTAAAAGAGGGTATATATAAAAATTTTGAGTGAGAAAGTATATATGTATGTTCATCATCGTCCATTTGGATATTGTTTAGAATTTTGAATACAAAGCTACTCGAGGCTAATTGCAACTACAAAACCGGATGTCTCATTTTATATTTTAGCTTATTTTTACCCCTGTATATATATAAATCCACTCAGTATATATGTACATAGAATATTCATTTTTTTTTTTTTTTTTTTTTTGTTGTTAAATACATAAAATTGTATGAAATTTTATTTGTAAAATTTGATGAGTTGCGCGTGCGTGATATAAAAGTTGATGTAAAAATTTACGCATAGTGCTCACAAATATATAGGTATAGACACTGTATTACAATGTTACATACGCCCAAGGTGTACATTTTTATAAAATAGTACATATAGTTATTGTTATTATATACATCAACCTCTTGAATACAAAAACCCGCCTCTCATTTTATTTTATTAAAGCCAGTTATTATAACTATTATATATATTAACAGAGAGACCACTTGAACGATAAGAGTATCCCACCCATCAACCCCATTTTCCAATCATTATATCTGATTCTTTTAGTTCTGTATATATATATAAAAAAAATAAAATAGATTTTTAAAAATAGTAAAAATATAGTATTTTATTCAGACAATGAACGATAAAATGTAAAATTATTCATCATCTATTGCCAAGTGATATCGTTAAAAAGACGTCAAACTATTTTTTATTTTTTTTTATTTTATTTGATCAATATTGAATATAATTTCATTGCTAAAGATAGATAAAAAAAAAAAGAAAGAAATGAATATAAATTAATTTATCACGTTAAATAAATTAAAACTTTTAATATTTAATACTTTAATTTAAATTTGAAAATCTTTGATAATCAAATTGAATCAATAAATGTTTATTTTTATATATATTTTTTTTTATTATAAATATATCACTAAAATGTTTTATCTTTTGAGTATATTTTTTATTATTTATATTATTTATTTTGACAGTTGAGTTGTTATATTTACCTCAACATTTTTTTATATAATAATATTTTTACGTTTCAGAGAAAATTATTTTGTCTACCATGAAAAGCGAGAACGTAAAAAAAAATAAAAATGAAAATATCTTATCGTGTCTCGTGCATACAGCAATAACCCATATATATATATATAGCAACTTGATGTATAAAGCAACGCTTGTATACAAGAAAACATGGTAAAATAAAAAAAAAAGTGAGAATGAGAAGAAAAACGGAAAAACCAGTATAAAAAAAATAAAATAAAATAAAATGTAAGGGTGAGTAGTGACTGACGTAAGCTTTGACATGAACATTTTTTCCTCCCTCAAGTACAAAATAAAATGAGGGATGAATGCAAGCATAAAATAATCAAAATAATATACAAATATATATAAACGCACGTACATTTACTACTTAAGATTTTCTTGAGGTGAGCCAAAACCCTCTGTGTTTTTATATCCCTAAAAGCAGATGTTTCGTTTTACGAATGGACGTGCGTTTACTCCAATAAAAAATACAAAAAAAAAAAAAAAAAGAACAATAACATCTAGAGCTTTTTTAATTTTTTTTTTTTTTTTCTTTTTTTTTGTTTTTTAGCACTTATAAAAAACTAAAAATATTATTTACATAAAATAATATTATTATATAAATTTAAAAATCAAAAAAAAAAAAAAGAGATTATAAATTTTATAAAATAAAAAAAATAAAAAAAAAAATAGAGCAGATGAAATAATATACATACATACAAGTGCTATGTTGAATACTTAATTTAAAAAAAAAAAAATTTAAAAAAAAGTAATAAAATAACATTACCCTTACTCAATTTCGCCCCCCAGTGCTTTTCGCCCCTTTGCCATTGCCATCAGAACCCACGGGAACAAGGGTTGAAAAAAAATATATAGAGAAAAAAATCAAAAAAAAAAAATACAAAAATTAAGGTTAGGGATGTGTGACAGTAGGGAGTATACACTTGTTATATTTCTTTCAAATTTTTCTATATTGTTTAGAAAATATATAGTGGGGCCCCTTTAGCATAATTTTTTTTATTTTTATTTTAGGGGGTTGCCCCAGGCTGATGATAGGAGGATGAAATATTTTTGTATATAAATTGATGCCCACTACAGTCATCATCATCATCATCATCAAGTTTTACCTAGTTTATATATGATATTTTCTTTTTCTAATAATATACTACCAAACAGGGGAATAACAAACGTTAAAGTGGAAAATGAACAAAAGCTTATAACATTGACATTTAAAGAGGGGGGTAATAGTACCATCCTTTTTTCATCTTTTTTTTTTTTTTTTTTATATTTTATTTCTTTCTTTTTCATATGAATTTATCTACTATGTCATATTATTTATTTTTATCAAGCATATATACAATTTTGAAAATAGGGGAACAAGAAACAAACCTATATATGACAACTGTCGATATAACAACGTTTACTTATTTATTTATTTATTTGTACTACACCAAAGCCCACAAACAAAAGTTGTATTATATATGTTTATATATATATATACATACATGTTTTTTTTTAATAAATTTATATCTATAATTTGGTATGTGTGTATTGTCCCTTGAGAATCCGCGACGAATTTCATTTTACATTTTTTTTTTTTTAACAACAACAGCCGTTGTACACGGTAATTTTGTGTTTTTGAAAAAATTTTCGTTTGTTTCAAATCAACAGTTTTTTTATTTTTAATTAATGCATTAAATTAAAAACAATAAATCAAGAAATAAAATGAAAAATATAAATAAATATATATATATAAAAAAATAAAAAAAAAATAACAAAGGCAAATTTAATCTGTAAATTTGGTGTGTGAGTTGATTAAATACGAATGGATGCGTATTATATGCACATATTGTACAGTGGAAATTGAATGAACGTGATTAAAGTTGTAGATTAAAAAAATAATAAACAAACATGTCACCTAAATATCCTAGTGGATTGTAGCGTTAAAATTATATATATACATATAAAAAAAATATATTATATATATATATTATAAAATATACATGGAAAAAAAGTACATTTATATAAAAAAAATGTAAAATATTGAAAAATAAAAAATGTACCATCTGCAATTTCCTAAATGCCAAGAGACGAAAATAAAAAAAAATAAAAAAATTGATTTATATTTATAGATTTACTTTTACTATTATTATTATTCATAATCCATACCATCACATCTGCTTTTCAATTTGATATTTAAAAAAAAAAAAAATAAATCCATATTTTATAAAGAATATTGGATAATTTAAATCAGCTTGATATAAAAATAAAAATAAAAAAAAATATTAGTTAAATCTATAAACAAGTAATTTACAAATCTTTAATCATATTACTATAAAATTTGAAAACTTTTTAAAGTATCTAAATATAACAGTTAAATTCAGTGGGCTATTGACGAACACAACTACTACACTTCGTAGTAAATATAAAAATTAATTGAAACAGGACAACACACTGAAAAGTATCAGTGATGGCTCAGTGTTTCCTTAAAATTAATTTAGAATATTAAAAATTGATCAAAACAGGACAACACAGTCAAAAGTATACGTGATGGTTGAGTGTTGTCCTGAAATATATTTTAAATACAAAAAATCAATTGAAACAGGACAACACACTGAAAAGTATAAGTGAAGACTCAGTATTGTCCTGAATTTTATTCAAAATATAAAAAAATTAATTTTCATTTATTTATAATTCCTTATTTATGACTATAGACTTGAATTCTACTACACAACAGATTGACACATCTACTACACTCACGAATAAGCCCTTGTTTAAATTGTCTAAAATTCAAAAATGAACAATAAAAAAGATGAAAAAAAAACATAGAAAAATGTAATTTTATATAAATTTTTTCTACTTTTTAAAAAGTCAGTAATGATTCAGTGAAGCTGAACAATATTCGAAGACCCATACATTACAGAAAAGATGGGCTCGTAACTGATCTACAAAGTTTCATGGTAAAAGGGCGTATTATGTTTATGTTTGTGCATAGACTTGTGCAACCATACGATACGAAGCCAAGACAGACCAATGAAGCATTACAAATAACAATAAAACAAATATAAAAAAAAATACAATAAAAAATAGACAAAAGAAAAAAAAATAAAAATAGAAAATATTTAGATATCTGCATAATAAATATATTGAGCAGGTTGAAATGGTAAAAAGCACTTTTAAAATAAATATTGCAAAAACAGAGAGAGGATAATAGAGAAAAAAAAATAAAATAAATAAATAAATAATAGGGTCAACATAACATCAACCACATAGACTAGACAGAATTATCGTTGGCGCCGGAAGTCATATGACCCGTAAAAAATAAACACCTTACTATTATTATTACTATATATTTTTGTAAAATTGCCTTGGCTATATCTTGTGGTGTTGCAGCTTCCGGTAAATTTATATATTTATTAAAAAAATTTTTATTTAAAAAATAAAAATAAAATATACAAACAAAAATGATAATTAAATTAATTCTATCTATACATATATATATATATATATGACAATCATATACCACACAGTAAATGTGTAGATTAAAAAAAAAAAATGATAATAAAATTAATATTTTTGAAATAAAAAAAAAAATCAAGTATGTAATTTCCAAGTATAGAAGGTCGGTGGCGTGAGCTGTATATCACTGAGTCATTTCCGTTTGATATAACTCACAACTTTAAACTGTATATTCATAATACATATATGAACTCCCTTCATATGATTTTTATTTATTTTTATTTTTGCATATAATTTTTCTTAAAAGAAATATTTAAAAAAAATATATAAATTTTTTTTTCTGTTGCTTGTTGAGCTAAGAATTTCTATACCTATATACCTATATAAAAAGTTTTTGTATATATATTTATTTATAATATTTTAAATAGGATTCAATATAATAAGCAGTTAAAGGCACGTAAAGATTTTACTTTGTAAAACTCGTGTGTCTTGTTCATCAGTTGAAATAAAGAGATGAAAATAAAAGATTGACGTATAATGCGGAAACATATTGACCCTACCTTCCGAGTTACCGTTCATCGTTTTTATATTTATCTACATTGCAATTAATTACATTGATTGGTCACAATTTCAATCGTCACAAAGTGTGTTATTCAGTTAAGGCAACATGTCTGTCCAACTTGACTGACCAATCTCATTTAGTACATCAAGAAAATTGTCTTTTGCTATTACTTTCAACTCATCTTGGATTTTGTATACCTATATATATATATATATATATACCAATTCCATCTAATAGAATGCAATATAAAAAAAGAGATGCAAATAAAAATAAAATAATTGACAAAACAAGTTTTGATTTTTCTTGAAAATTATTGAATTGCTGGTAGAAAAATTGTGAAACAATTAATTTAAATACAATTATTGTCAAGATTTAAATTTATTGATTGTTGTTGTTTTTTTTTTTAACAACAATATTAAATTAAACAAAAAAAAGGTTAATAATTTTGTATAGATATATGTTTGTATATTGTGTAATAAATTTATAGAGATACACTGGTTTTTGGATATACAATCTGATCTTTACAAACATCTGATCACTGGTTGTTACGTGTGTTTACTAAAGTAAATTTTGTCGTTTCTATTACGTCACTATTCTGATGGATTTACACAAAATATAAATGATAATATTATTATTATTATATATTATACTCAGTGTACAAAATTGTACATTTGCTTTTTGAAACTTTCATTGTATTTTCTCTTTTAACTTGGGATTTGTCATTTAATTACAAAAGGGTTACTGCATTTGATAATTTTATACACGAAGCGAAATACACGATATATAATTTCATGTATAAAATCATTTTAATTTTATAATTTATATTTTAATATATACATGAAAATAAATTATAAACTTGAAATGACAATTTTTAATGATATTTTTTATAAAGAAAATTATAATTGATTGATAATAAATAATTTAAAAAAATATAAATAAATAAAATTTTTTATCAACATGTACTAAACAATTATGACTAGTTTTAATTTTTGATGAATTTGTTGATGAGTTAAATAAAAATTATCTGATGATTATATGAAGCTTTCTTCAGTTTATCTTTCTGTTAAAAGTTTGAAGAGAAGAAAAAGACAATCGATGAGATACACCAACGAAGCTGACAGTTATTACAAACGGAAGTGGTACATTTTTACTTTTTATTTATATATATATATATTTTTAATTTTTTTTCAAAGCTTTTGCACGATCTCAAAGAGTTGGAGTCTTTAGACAACGACAACTACTACTACGACAGCATTGACATCAACGACAACGACAACGACAACGACCCACTGTTACATTCTCATCTTCCCTGTTGGGCGTTAATAAACTGTTTCCCCATCTTCTCTGTCAGTCTTGCTCATTTTTCTTAAACATTTTTTTTTTTTTATTATTTAATATTTTTATGCGCTTTGCTGCAAATACCTTTTACGTGACTTAGCTACCAGGACAGATTACGAGAAACCGTGAGAAATTATTGCAAACCTAAATGATTAATTGACTACAATTTTTTCGTCTTTTAATATTATTTTCTATTTTTTTTTTTTTTTCTTTCCATTTCCATTTGTTTATTTTTTAATTTACTTTTTTTTTTATTAAATCCTTTACACATAAAAATGTGCACTTTTGTATTTTATAAAGAAAAAAATAATATTAATTAATTGAAAATAAAAATAAAAAAAAAAAACAATTTTTATAATAAAATAATAAAAATTATATGATTATCAATATCCGGTATTGATTCAAGTGAAAGTTTATAAATAATTTAATGATAAAAATATAAATTGAAAAATAAATTTTAGTCAAGAATCGATAGTGAAGGGGCCCGACAATCGACAAAGTATTGTAAAAAATAATAAACATTATACTAAATATAATATAATTTTTTTTTTTTTATTACAATTGTTCGCTTGATTAATCACAAATGGACAAATAGAAAGTGACAAAAGCGTAAACAAAATACTCATTTAACATTATTGAAACCACAAAATATTATTATATTTTTGTTTAAAAAAATTTTCATTATCATTCTTCGAACTCTAAACATATTTTACCACAAAAAAAAAATAAAATAAAATAAATAAATAAAATATGATAGAAAAAAAGATAAATTTTCTGGTATTGCAATGTTTGGGTAATATTTTATATTATATATTTATTTGAGGGACGATTATAATCGTCGTAGAAAATAAAGAAATCGCGTGTCAGTATTTCCTGTCACGCAAATAAATAGTAGCTTCATAGTGGAACGGACAAGTGCAAGTTTGAAAAAAAAAATAAATAAAAAGAAGAGGATTAAATGTATTGCAATAGTAAAACACTGTAGTTTTATTTTTCAGGGCACTGGGCCAAATTAATTCTCTCAGAAAAAAAACAGACAATGCTAATTTGAGCTATAAAATATTAATAAATTGTTTGATTCCATGCTATACATGTTAATTAAAAAAAAAAAAAAAAAAAAAAAATATGAACAAACGACCTTCAGTCTGTTATTGATTGGAAATTGAAAATTTTCAAAATTCAAGTTGAAAAATGTATTTGAGAATATCATTGTAAATATATTATTTGACCCAAAAGGACAACACTTGAAAAAGTAGTACCATTTTCAATGTGTTGTTCTGTGTTGTATAGGAAAAGAAAAAATTCCTGATTATATTTTTTGTATATTTTCTAAATACCCTGATAATATTATAAATTTGTGTATTTAGTAGCTAAAAATAGAGTCTGCTTATAAAGTCTAATCATATGTTGTTAATCTGTACAGTAAGAGAGCCATTGTATCAAAAACCCTCATTCATAAACCAAGTATATCCCAGGATATATTCACTGTTTATGGGGTTTATCGATTATGGAAAAACAGCAATGCTTATATATATATAAACCTGATATAATAATGATCTTATCGAGTTACAAGAAAAACAAATAGACGGTAAATCCGATATATAAAAGGTCAGCGATAGCAATCATAAATTTATCTTTTTTTTTTTTTTTTCATTATTTATTGACTGTTTGTAGTCAATATATATTGAATACTCATATACAGTTATAAAATTAATAGACATTTTGTATTGTTATATTTTCTAAAAATTATTAAATTCAAGAATTAAAAAAAATTATTTAAAAATTATTTATCAATATAATTATATTTTAAATCAAATATTTACTCTTTGACTTTATTGTTGTTAACAGGTATATTTATTATAAATAATTTCAATTTAATTTTAACACAGCTGCAAATTCAATTCACTCTCGTTTATTCATCAAGCATGCACTGCATCAGAATTGAATAAAAAAAAGGGCGAAGAAATACAAAAATACAAAATGTCTTGACTCGTAATAAATGTCGAGACTGTTCAGGTTTCACCAGCTGTTTTCTATATGTATTTTTATAAAATACAGTAAAACAAAAGTTATTTTTTTAAACGTAAAAAAAATTTATAATAATAATAAAAAAAAAATAAATAAAAAACTTGATTATAATATGTAGAGTGTAAAAAAAAATGAATAAAAGCTGCAATATTTAGCTGTTTTATATATACAAGTACGAATATTCCAACATATTGTACAGACAAACGGTATTACAATAATTATCGTCAATTACGTTGTAACGAGTAAAAGAGCACATACATAACCCAGTAAAAAAAAAAAAAATATATAATAATAATAAAAAAGACACAATGTGAGTAATTGTACAAGTTCATATGAATGTCTATTGTACTGAGTTGCTATAAAAATTTAATTTAATTTTTTTATTTTTTCTCAAAGACTCATATAATTATGACTCTTAATTATTATGGATATATATATTTTTTACAGATGATATATATATACATATTAAATATAATTACATTATTATAATAATTTAATAAATAAATAATGAATAATGTAAATAAAAAAAAAAACAAATAATAAAATTACTAAAAAAAAATATATAAAGGTAAAACCACAAAAAAAGGTGGTGATCATGAAAAAATAAGACAAATAGATGAAAAATTCATAGTAGACACTCTGGTAATCATGGTACTTTGGATAAGAAGCTTAAAGTCAAAGCAGTGGGTCTAAGATGTAGGATGATTGTGGGTGTAAAAAAAAAAAATATTAAAAAAAAAAATCACCAAAGAGGGGTTGAATGATCGAATCCAACGTTGCATAATAGACATCGAAGAAAAGAGTGAAATAAATTGTACAATATAGCAGAAAAAAAAAAAACGTAGTTGGGTATAAATAAAAATAAAAAAAAAATAAATAAAAATTTAAGCTTAAGGATGAAAGTATAGCCCCTATTTTTTTATTTTTTGACTGAAATAAGAAATTACCTTTTTTTCATGCAACCATTTTCTATCTTCACCAAGTTTACCATGAAATTTTTTCTTTAAAATCAGTTGAATAAAAAAAAAAAAAAATTTTAGTTCGTTACGTGAAAAGTAATACGCGAAAAAAAAAAAGGTAAATAGTTAAACCAGAGGATGAGATAAGTATTAGAAAAAAAAAGCACAAGACCATCATGATAATATAATGATAATGGAAAATAAAAAAAAAAAAATTAAATTAAATTACATCAAAAATTATATGATGATATTTTTTTTTTAAAACATTAAAAATGTTATAAAACTAAAAATAAAATTGAAAAAATTCATTTAAAATTTCATCTAAAATGAAAATGATTTTTCAACTTTTATATTATAAAAAGTATATAAAAAATACTCAATTATAAAAAATAATACAAGTGATTATAAATTTAATTTATAAAAAAGAAAATAAAAAATAAATATAAAATCTACACAATGAAAAACATGCAAATGGTATTGATAAGAATAAAATAAACACTCAACTGAGTCACGATTTTTTGAATCACTCAAACAACAATTGACTGACAATAGCTCAAAAGATATATCACCCAATCAGTTTTTCATTCACGTGACATGTGTATATATAATAAAATATTCATTAAAAAAAAATAATAACAATAACTAATTATAAACAAAATAAAAAAAAAAAAAAAAAGTAATAAAATTTTTTTTGTAGATATATTTACACGCATCTATAAAAATATGTGGGTGTTAAACTATCAAGCTACAAACAACAAACATATTAAAATATTATTCCGTTATTCTCAAGAATCATTGGTAGTATTAAATTCATATAAAAATATATATATAAGCAATATCATATAGCTTCCTTTTTTTTTCATCATTATCATCATCATGATATTGTAGAATTTTTTTCTACACAAATTTATAAAAAAAAAATTTAATAACCCACACCTATGGTGATAAAATATATTTTTGTTTTTATTAAAAAAAAAATTTATATATATAAATGATCTTGCTGAAATATATATTACAAAAAAAAAGAAAGTTTTAACATCAACATGAAGATCATTGATTTAAAATATTTTTATAATACACTGATGTGCTTTATTTTTTTTCACCATTTAATTTATTTTTATAAGACAAACATTTGTTTTTGAAAAAAAAAAAAAAAAGTAAATATAATTTCAAATACTCATCAGTTGTATAGTCATTATAATATTTGCTAATATGTACGTGTTTTTACCAAGGCCATCAACAACAAGTACAGTAGAAAAAAAATAATAAAATAAAAAGTTTTAAAAATATATATATAAAATAAAAGATGAGATCACTTTGTCATTTGAATATATTTATGTGATAATTTAAACATGTCAAACAAATACATACACTTGAAGATAACATTCCAACTTTACTGAGTAATTTTTTTCATTTAACAACCAATCTGTATTAACTGATTTCATATATTTTATAATATTATTATTTTTTTCAGAAAAAAAAATAAAATAAAATATGACTGTTATCAGTTGAGTTTGTTGAACGCGAATGTGACAACGAATTGCATACATACACGTGCTTTATCTTAAATTGAGAAATCGAATTATCTGGAAATACTTTGTAAGCAATTGCCGCATTCATTTGTAAATAAATAAAAATTCATTATATAAATATAAAGAAAAAAAATAATAAATAAATTTACTTGTATATATATGCGCGTATTCTAATTATAGTTAAACCATTTGAATTTTTATTTTTAAAATATAAATAAAATAAACAATCATCAATGTCATTTAAACATGATAATTTATTTATTTTTTTAATAGATTTTTATATATTTTTTTTTTTTTAAGAAATCGTTCACTGCAATCATTGTATTTTGTGCTCACAAATTGACTAGACACTAATGGAGATATATACAATCTTTAACAACTCAAGTTAATCGCGTGTGTTTTTGAGGATCTACGATCTATACAATATAACCTTACATGGATGACAGTTACTATATACTAAAGTCTTTCTTACAAACATTACAAATAAATAAAAAAAAAAAAAAAAATACAATTATTTTTAAAAGTATATTTATCATTAACAACAACAACAAACATTTCTCCATGATATTTTAAAAAAATTAAAAAAAAAAAAAAGTTAAAATTGACTCTGCTTTTATCTTCAAATAAAATCATAATGATAATTGGATGACCAAGATGTATATATAATTTATCTCATTTAAAATAAAAAATAAAAAAAAATTTTAACAGTTAAATTCAAAAATCAAATAAAAAAAAAAAAAAAAAAAAAAAAAAAACTATATAATATAGACAACATTTTAATATAATAATTTTATCATCGTCATCATTTAATATATATAAAATAAAAAATTTAAAATAAAAATATTATCATTATATAAATTGAATTAAATAATTAATAATGAATATAATTTTAATATATTTTTAAATATATTAAGAGTCATTTAGCATAATATAGTTGACAGTTTGTCGTAAATTGTAACGAGTACTCCATCAACATTGCCATAAGTGTCAGAGAATTCCCAATGTAATTGTTTAAAGAGGGCAACCGTGTCTCTATAGTCTAATCAACGGATTATGTATATCCAAAATGAGCTTGGTTATATATATGTACATTTAAATATATCAAAAATTTACATAGATATATATGTTGATGATCCTAGAGCTGTCATCATCATTGTCGTTGTTGTCGTTGTTGTCGTCGTTACTTGGTTCATGCATCAAGTAAGTCTACAATATGTGCGCATATGCTTATTGCAAAATCTTGCTGTTAAATATATATATATATATAACACTGTCTATATAGTCTCAACAATATAACGGTTAATCCCTTTGCCTTCAATTTCTACTTGTATCCTACTTTTAGCATGTGCCTGACTGATAAATTTTCTATCTATATACAACAACAACAGCAACAGCAACAACACATAGCTCATTCTATTCGTTTGATTTTCTCAAACACTTGTATATATGACTATATATTTATGTACTTGTATGCAAATTAAATGTTAAAATGTAAAGCACAATATATATTGAAATTAAAATTGCATTATATACAAGTTTAAGAAAGAAGGTATATAAAGCCTTTGGCTAATTGTGATTAATTACTTTCCAATCTGATCATCATATACAATCTGTTCATATTATATATGAGTAAAATATATAAAATAAAATGAAATATATTTTATTATTCCATCATCAAATATAATATCACCACAACGAATCGTAAAATTTAATTTGAATAATCATTATTATTGCATTTCTTTGTGTTTTAAATGTCAATTATTTTCATGACACGTTTGAATATATAATATAATTATTTTTATATTTATTTTTTAAATTTTCATATACAAAAGAAAAAAATAAAAGTAATATTTTTTTTTTTTTTTTTCATAGTATATAATATTGTAAAGCTACCAGCAGAGATTATTTTTATATTTTTTTTCATCAACAGATGTACTTCTGATGCATCATAGTTGTTCAACATAATTTATAAACCGTTATATTTTTATATATATTTTTATATTATAATATAAATTGATTGAACGTGAAAAAAAAAAAAAAAAAAAAAAAGAATATAAAAAAAAAATTTTAACAAGAAATACCCAAGTAAAGTACTGATGATATGATGATATATATACGTGTATGTTTGTATGCAATGATGGAATTATCAAAGAGTAGAGATCTATAGATGAAATCTAGTACTCAAATCAACACCAATAATATTGTACAGTCATCAAAAGTAAGCTGGTTTTTACACCTCAAGTGTGACACATAGCCAGCACAATTGCATTTGTTTGTATATATAATACTTGAGATAACATGAGGCAAAACCTGAAGCAACAATTTCAATGAATGACCATTGATGTGTTTTATATATAGACAACTCTGAATACTCGAGTTAAATGAGGTAAATCTGACAGATATCAAGTGAATTTGATGATTGTCATCTGTGTTGTTGAATTGACAATATTACAAACACATCCAAATCAAATTTCTCAACAATAAAAAAAATAAATAAATAAATTATATTTTTAATAAAATATTGACTTTTATTATATCTGTCAAATTAAAAAACTTTTCAGTATTATGTAGAATAAAAATAAAAAAAAAAAAAGTTAAAAAAATTTCAATAAATGAATTAAAAGTTAAATAATAAAATAAATTAAATTGTAATGAAATAAATCTCTAAAAACTAATTATTTATTAATTATATAATCACAAGTTTTATACTTGGAAAAACTAAAGATTTATATATTTTTTATTTTTAAATTTCTTTTTTGTTTCTAAGAAGTATATATAATATATTCTCAAGCAAATTTCACGGTTTTGTATCAAATATCTGAGGGATTTTAACATCATGCAACCGGATGTCAATTTAGTTTGAAAGGAAACCCTGTTGACTTACAATATATATATATATGTATATTTTTTTTTTTCTGATTGTTGGTAAAAAAATATATACCTATATATAATCATTCATCCATAACACATATACGTCAAGAAAAAAAAATTGGCAAAATTATTATTTGTGGTGGATATCAAAACAATTGAACTGACAATGACTCACTTTTATTATAAAAAATGATGAGAAAATAATTTTTCTTATTTTTTTTTTATAAAGAGTTAATACAAGTGTTATGAATACTAATTTTGCATGACAATTATTCACAATGCATTTACAATAAAAATAAATAAATAAATAATCACTATCACCAACATAAAACTTAACAATAACACATCTGATGACGGAGATATCTTACTGCCTACTGACTTGTTCTGACATTTTCAACAAACGAAAACTCAACTCTGGACTTGCTATATAATAGCCAACATGCTTTTTATTATTTATATTTTTTTTTTATTATTTTTTTTTTTTTTGTGGACTCGATGAACGGTGTCGCATGACAGCCCGACAGAAATACGATATCATGCACAGTATTCTCGCACATCACAACATTCCTTTTATGCATTGATAAAGAAAATATAAAAAAATAAAAAAATAAAATATCACATTAATTATATAAATAATATTTATAATCTAGAGTAAAATTATATTTCAATTATAATTTTTTTTTTTTAATATTAATGAATAAATAATATCGATGATTTAAATTGAAAAAATTAAAAATGAAGTTTTTTAATTAATTACAAAATTAATTATAATTATATGCATCCTGAACAAGATTTGTAATGTGATATTTTTGACCTAAAGAAGTATAAGATATGAATTTAATAAGAATTATGAATATAAAATGAAATCAGTAATCGTTGCACTTTCTTAGAGGGCATGATTGTACTACTTTTTTTTTTTTTTTCAATTTTTTGTTCTACTTTTAAAATATAATAATTTCTAATTCACTCTTTTATCATTTTTTTTCAATTTTTTTTCTTTCATGATATTTGATCACTAGTTAAATTATTAAATATATAATTCAAGAGTATCAAAAATCATCTGAATATGCTTTGAAGCATGTCGTGAAAGATTCTTCAGTTATCATTGCAAAAATATATTTAAAATTTTTTATTTTTAAAGTAACGCGATATTTACAATGCTATACAAGTTGAGATTGAGGAAAAGATACATCATGCTTTAGAAAAAATAGATATAAAAAAAATAAAATAAAATAATCGTGAATCTCAATTTGTTGCAACGAGAAAGTTGAGGTAATATCCTGATGTCAACAGTAAAAAAAATAAAATAAATATATAACTAAAGTTGGGTAGATTGCAAAACAACTAAAAAACTTTTTATTCAACGCCACGTCATTATCTCAACTAGATTTCAACTATTTATATTTATATATATATATATTCTTGGAAATTCAAACTGTCCAACCAACCAACACATAAAAAAAAAAATATATTATCAACAATAGCTATTTTATTTTTTATTTATATTTTATGAATGAATAATTGCAACTTGTAAAAAGTTACAAAAGTAGAACAACAAATTACAAGATTTAATTTTTAAAAAATAAATAAATTTCAAAGAAAACAAAAAAAAAAAGAAAAACAGTTAATTAAATGATTAATCAAATTATTATTTTTTTTTTTATCTTAATTATAAAAAAAAAAATATATATATATATATAAATAATTCATGAATGTTAAAATAATGGAATAAAAAATTGAGGAAATCAATATTTGATAGTGTCACGTTATGAGTTCATTCAACCTGTCTTTATAAAAAATTTTATATTATAAATAACACGTTTTGTAATATTTATTCAAAAATTATAAACCATTTATTTAGAAACTTTTTTAGTTTTTATAAAAATTCAATATTTTTTATATATTTTTTTTATAAAATTCAAAACAAAGTTAATAAAAAAAAAAAAATACTTCAACAAGCCTTTCAGTGATTTTGTTGAATATAAATTGAATTTAATTTAAATAAAATTCCAATTAAAATTAAAAATTTAATTAAAAAAATAAAAAAGTAATATTCATTGTCAAATTAGAAAATATTTTTAAAAGTAATTTTACATCAATTTTCATTTTATTCAATATGATTAATTGATTTTCGATAAAAAAAATAGAATAAACTAAACAAAATGTATATCATCATCATATCATATCATATCATATATATATCTCATAAAAAAATAATTTAAAGATAAAGATAAATCATTATGAAAAAGTCAGTGCAATAAATTCAATGTCAATCATTGTTTGAAAAATAAAAATGAATAATAAGAAAGTGTTTGATATATATAAAAATTTATACATCAAAAAGTCTCAAGAGTCACTTTATATATAAATATAAATAAATATATGCAAAAAAACATATATGCGTGTTGTTCATTGTTCGTAACATTTCATGTTAGTTGTTGCAGTGTTATCGCGACATCCGTTCGTTGTCGGTACATTAGATAGGATGGAAGGCAATATCAACCGCTGCATGTGCAAATACATATATATATTTTATTTATTTATTTATTTATATTTTATTTTTTGTATTTATAAATATATATATATATGTATATGCACACCAGCCAACACCATATCAACAGTGACTACTGTACATATACTTGATATTAGACTTATTATAATAATAGTCAGAAATATACATCAGAAAGTGTGAATATATGTACCAAATGAATGCAACCACCGACACTCATTTTCAATATCTATCTACAGATTTTAATATTATTTTTTTTTTTTCTTAGCTACCTCATGTATATACTCATGTCTGCATACAATAGCTATTCTTTATTTATATCTATTGAATTCATATAGTCAACACGAATAGTTTTAATCGATTCATAAAATCAACAACTTTTATCAAAAAAAAACAAATGGAAATTGATGCGATAAATAAAATTGAATATATCATTTTATATATATATATATATATATATATATATATTTAAATGATAAAAATAATTGAGGAAATGAAAAAAAAAAAGAGAATACCATATGAGCACGTACAGACATATGCATCATGATGATGATGATGATGATTATGATGGAGACAACAATTTTACAATGGATTTATATATACGTAAATGGAGAAAGGAAAAATATAAATGTGTTCGGTTGTTGGACAGTTTTTTTTTTTTTTTAATTTGCAAGGATGCAGCAAGGCAAACTCGTCATTGTCATTTATCTGTTTAACTTTTTTTTTATATAATTTTTTTTTTTACTCTCTTTCTTGTCAGTCCGTTACCATGAAAAAACATCAACTCTTTCATCAGTTTATCGACCACACGTTGGTTCAACTATACAGGCCAAAGAACTCGATTGCCTTTGGTGATCGCAACAAACAACTCTTCAATAAAATATATATATATAAGAAAAATATAAAAAAATTATTCAACTCACGTGGAAATTGCAAGACCCAGACACTAAAAGTGTTGATATAAACTCTCTTTCATACACCCATACATCTTTTTTTGTTTTTTAATTATTTTTAAATCACCTACAATTGTATTTTTTTTGTATAAAAAAAATTTATATATTTAATCTAATGTCTTGTGTCTATATTTATTTTTAATATCTTTATATGAAAGCCGATTAATCAGAGCGATGACCTGATGACACTCATGTCTCGGTTGCATGATTATCTCGATAAAATGACACGAAAAAAAATATTAATCAAGATTTAAAATTTACATATATATACAAACAAAATTATCACACCTATAAATTGTAATTGTAATTTAATTTTAAATATATAAAAAACAAAAAATATTTTTAAATATTTATATAAATATATGTGTATATTTTAAATAAAATTATTTTTTATTTTTTTATCTTTAAATAAATATAGGGTCAGATAATTATTTTGATAAAGTGTATATCAATTATATATTATATATATTTAAATCATTCAAATGTTAAATGTCAAAGAGTGTAAAGTATACTAAATTCGACAAAACGATATTATTTATATGGTGTTAAGAGACTTGGACCGGAAACCGGATGTCTCTTTATCTTTTAATTTTTTATTTTTATTTTTCTCTGTTATTTTGATGCACCACAAAGTGCACCACAATATATCATTAACTTTGTTATTTAGTATCTGACACTCTAAAAGGTTGTATTATTTTTATATATTATATAAATATAGTTACTCGTCGTGATCAATTTAAAAGTCACAATTAATTCTTGCATACAAAATAACAACACACACCTTTCACTTGATATAAAATTCAACTTATATTCCCATCAATATAATTATATAAAAAAAAAATTTTTTTTAAATATTAAACCCAACTATCTATAAATAAATAATCTTGATTTCAACTTCTGATGCCCTACTACTCCACATGCTATTTGATTATGATGATAACTTGCTTTTAGACCGTCATAAAATTGCAAAAAAAGAAAAAAAATCAACAATAATAGTAATAAAAAAATTCAAAAAAAAACTAAGAAAATTATCAACCGGTTTTGCAGGGTAAATTACGCGGCAAAAAAAGAGCATAAAAAAATATGTGGGTTTATAATGAGTAGAAAAAAAAAAAAATTTCTTTGTCGGAATGTTATTATAAAAACAAAAAAATAAAATAAAAAATGTATTTTAAATAAAATCAAATGAAAACTAGACAAATTTTATTAAAAAAAAAAAAAAACTATAAATTAATTAGCTAAGTAAAATATATGAGTATATTTTTAAACGAAAAAAAAATTAATTTAAATAAAATTTTTAAATATACAAAGTGCACTTAGTCAAATGAATATTTGTATAAATTTTATAATATTATATGATCAAGTATAGCCAATACCAAGAAATATATATATATAAATTTAAAATATTTTTTATTTATTTGATACTCTCTATACGAATCACGTAGGAATGTCTCGACATTCTTCCAGGGAATAAAGGTCCAACTACCAATAGCCCATAGGCTGACTATACATAAACCCTTACTACTGATTTTATTTTATTTTATTTTTTATCAATTATTTTTTAAAATTATGCTCTTAATATTTAAACAATACCTCAATAAAATTATTTCAATAATTTATAAAAATAAACTACAATTACTACTATTTTATATTTATTTTTATCATTTGAATTATGATCAAATCGATAAACACAAATACGAAATAATAATAGTAAATGTAATTTCTTTTTTTTTTTTTTTGTTCAACATGAATGTGTGACTTTTGGATATATGTCGAAATACATGACCACAGAGACATGTACAGCAAGATTGTATTTTCGCACTACTATAATAATTCAACCAGAGGGTTGATATTGGAGGTTGAAGGGGAGAAGTATTCTCTTGACGCTTCGACAGCTAAATCGATTCAATTCAAATACATGTTAACTTATATATATATCAACTTGTATATACTATATATTCTTTTCTCAATCTTCTTCGCATAAATTTTTCATTTTTTTTTTTTTTTAACATTTCTCTCTCTACTTATTTTATACCGAGTCAAGCTCAATAGCAACATAAGCAATATGTGCGCATCTCAATTACAATATTACATATGTATGTAAGTCATACATCAAAGAATATTATAAACTCTATTTTTTTTATTTTTTTCTCTCTACATGTATAAACTACTTGTCGTATGACAAATAAATACAATCAATATATACATATACATATAATATACTTTGATTTTATAAATGTCTTGCCATATGTCAACAAATGTCTATCTTGATAAAAAAAATAATATTTTAATCCAAATAATAATATATTGATAAATATATATTGATGTATTATTTTCAACAAATTAAATTCAATTAAATATAATAAAAAAAAAATATATTAACAATTTAAAATAAATGAAAAACAATAGATTTTTTTTTTTTCATCTTAATATAAATAAGAAAAAAAAAAAAATTTATTTTTATTGAATAAAATTGTATGATATTATTTTTATTCATTGTTGAATATACAAAATTGTCATGTAAGCCCAAATAGAATGATAAAAAAAAAAATGAAAAAAAAAAAAAATGTATTCTGGCAAAGTGTTAGTCTGTTTAAAAGACATGACGCGTCGGGCTGCACAAACAAATCGAATAGAATATAAAAATATATAGTACAACGCCCAGGAAATATAGTTTTTCAGCAATGGAACCCAAGGGGTAGAAACTTTGCGCGTGACTTTAGTGAATTCTTTCAATTTATATTACAATTTATATATATATATATATTCATCAATGAAAAACGAACAACCAGTACATACATATATAACCCTTCCAAAATTACGTTTCACATGAATCGTGATAAAAATATTCAATGACAATTTGTAAATAAATTTTTAATAATAATAATTTTTAGTAATAATTAATAAAAAAAATAATAATACATCACAGATACATGTATTTATAAAAACAACAACAACAACAACAAAAACTACTTATTTATTATCAATAAAGTTTATAAATATTATGGCATTCTCAAGACCAAGGTAAATATGAGAGTTTGACTTGATGATGCAAATATTGTTTAGCATAACTTTGAACCGCTGAACTAAAACCTTTGTGTAAATAAATATATATATATATATATAGATAAAGAGGTGTATTTGTTTGACAAGTTTCTATATACAACACAAGACTGTATGAATATTATTAGATTGAAACTAGCATCAAAAACTATATACAATACCAAACGATAGATATGTTATAATACTTAAGCCATAGTGATGAAACTATTATTCAAGTCAAGAATTCTATAAATTTATTATCATTCCACTATTATCAAAACAAAAACAACAACAACAATAACAAATAAAATAACAGCATTACTAAAAGTAATGACTTATAATTATTTAGTATTGTTTGACAGACAAGTATAAAAGTTTGACCCATAGTAGCATCAAACTTCAAATTTTTGAACTCTTCAAATTAAACTATGATGTGATTGAACTACAAACATATTATCATATATGTTTAAGAAATTATAATTTGATTCCAACAAATGTATAAATTATATAAAATCCATATAATGCATAATAATAATTATACATGATATGTGTCTATTTGGTTGAAAATTTGTGGATATATATGATATAATAGTTTGAATAATAGATGATTCAGCATTAGCTGAGTTTGAAGAGGGCAAAGAATCCCATATGCAGCCACAGTGAATTTCAAAATTGAAGAAGGGTTAAAGTGGAAAGTAAAGAACCTATCGAAGAACCATGATTGTGGCTGCATTTAATTCTTTCGTTTTTTTTTTATGAATATATACTTTTATTCATCCGGTGCATTTTATACATTGACAACAAAAAAAAAAAAAAAAATGAATAAGACGATGAAAATAAAGAAAAGCATGCTACCCCTGCACAATTTCTCAAAGCCCACTACTACTACTACTTTCTTCTTCTGCACCCTTGTACATATATATTCACCCAACACGACCTCGCCCTTTTGTCGATGATACGCCCTAGCATCGCGTATATATATAAAGTTGATCCCCAACTTTTATATACCCTGAGGTACGGAAAAGATAGAAGGCATCTTGAAATGGATCCCCGGCAACACGTGCGAACCAAACGCAATCGATCGTCTTTTCCTTCGTATAGTTTCATGTCTTGGTCTATAACTTTTCCCCATTTATTCGATTTTGTTTAAAAAAGTTTTTTTTTACACTGATCGCGTTTGAGGAATAATATCTAATGATAATGATTGAAATAAATATAAATATTACGTTTTTTTTTTTTTTGTTGAGCCTTCGTCAGACTTAAACTCAAAAATGACATTGTGGTAAATGACAAGTTAATAAATTTCATGTTTAAAAAAAAATGTATATAGTTCAAAAAATTTACAAATCTATATTTATATATTTTTATATAAAAAGGAAAAAAAGTATACGTATGTATAAAAGGTGTTGACATGTTGATAAATGTCATTTATTTTATATACATTTTTTTTAACTCAGTAAATTCTTAAGGTACTGCTACTGGCTTCTGTTACCATACCGGGTGCAAACGATTGCCAAGAGAAAAGTTTTGATGGCTAAATGTATATCATATATATATAAGCAAATTTGTTTCAATTTAAACACGCATTTTGTGTATCTCTGTGTGTATGAGGAGGGTAAATATTGATTTTCATTTCTGACTCGTTTTTTTTTTTTGATAGTGTTGGTAATGATTTTGATAGAATAAAAAAAATTAAATAAAAATTGAATCTTTGACCCTCTGTATGATCTGCAAGGGTTTATTTATAGGCAACAACATTCTTCGTTATATGAATCGCAAATAAAACAAAGCATTAGATTAAAAAAATATATATTTAAAGTTAAAAAATATGTCAACGCATGCGCTGATTTTGTTAAAAAAAAACTACCCCAAAAGTTGGAAAAATTGATTTCAATTATTTGTATTTTTATGATGCATTCAGTAAGTAATTATTATTTTAGTGTTTTTTTTTTTTAAATCATATAAAATTACTGTAACTATATTTATATTTAATATTAAAATTTACTTTGAACTTTATAAAAGTAAATTTATAAAATGCCATTAAACTTTTCTTTTTTCTTTGACAAAAATTTTTCTTTTATAGAAAAAAAAAAAATATAATTTCATATATACAAAATATAAGCACTGCCTATGTTTGATCAACCACGTAATTTATTTATTTATCTTTGAAAATCACAGTCAAAAAAAAAAAAAAAGTCAACATTAGATGAAAGAAACATAAAAAATTATATTAAATATTTATACACACACATCTTAATATAATAAAAATATTTCAACCGAGAAAAAATAATATAAACAGAATAATAAATATACTTATATAAAGTAAAAAAAAAATAATAATAATTTGTATGAATTTACTTTGTAATGGATTTTTTTTTTTTCACTTAATTTTTATCAGGGTGGTCATGTGCTAAAATAGTCGACATCAGTAGTGAACAAAAAAAAAAAAAAAAAAAAACTCAATCTCAAGGGAAGTAAAAAAAGCATCGTATGAGAAGGTCTAATGTTCCAGTGACACATTGCGTTAATCTCATATATATAAAACCAGCAAAAATAAAAAATAAAAATAATAATAAAAAAGAGGTCGTTGTCGAGTGCAGTTCTGCACGGTTGCTCACGCGATTTTAATGGAAAATATACACTGAAAAATATAATATATTTTAAAAAAATATAATAATTTTAAATTAACAAAAAAAAATATTTGAATTTAATATTTTTTTTTTCTTTTTATGTTTTTTAATATAAATAATAATATACCTATGAGTATAACTCATACAAGGGTTGAAAAATTTTTTGAGGTTATATCTTTAAAAAATCTTGAATCATTTCAACTGTGGCTAGTATAAAGGTAAAAAAAAAAAAAAGGTTAACAAGCGGAAAACGGGCTTATCGCTCGACAAATCATCCAATAAAAAGAATCATCAGACACAGATGACTCTGAGATTAGTTTTCTTCCTCATATACATAAAACCAGTTTATATTCAATGACAAATAAAAATTAAAATAAGTGTTGATATGATAGTAAAAAAAATATAAACGAACGTGAGAAAGAATTATTTTTTGGACTTATTAAAAAAGATAAAGAAAGAAAAAAGAGTATGATGTTTTATAGGGTTTAATGATAATTCAGGTATGATTTAAACTGTCTGAATTATACCTGTATGCATTATTATTTTGTACAAAGATCAATCAATCATCACCCTGATTTACACGTCACGTTTTACACCTCTATTGAATTATATACGTGCAATACTCAAAAAAAAAGAAAAAATACACCGTAAAATCATCAATGTGTATTTATATATACTTTTAATTAATAAATTTCAGTAATTATATAGGTCAATTTTTTGTTTGACTATAATTTACTGACTGAAAAGATATTTCAACTAAAACTGACATTGATTTCTCTATTATAATAAAAAATTTAAAAAAATTAATAGCTGAGGATGAAACAAAATAAAAAAAAATAAAGTATACAGTAGTATAGTAGTAGCTAAGGAAAAATCAGAAATTCTGAATATATATAAAAGCAAATTTCATTAGACTAGAAAAACTCGAGGGCATGTAAAAAAAAAAAAAAAAAAAATGAAAAGCAAAAAGTTTGAGAAGAGTAGAAATGTCGTCAAGAGTTTTGTACGCCTCTTGGCATTACAACGTTGGCTACACAATCAAAATAAGAGACGAGAAAAAAAAATGGTTAGAGGCGCGAAAAGGTAACTGCATCCTGGATGAGTCAAGGGAATACCAACTAGTATAAAAAAAAAAAATGCATATTCTATATGCCTGGAAACAAAAAAAAAAAATAAAAAAATAATATAAAATGAAACACAGAGTCTTTCTCTGCTCAGTTGGAAGATGAGAGCTTGCAAAGAAAATAATATGTATATATACATGTAAAGGGATGAGTACTGCCGGAAAGTTACAGACGACTCTTCGTTTTTAAAGCCCGCGAGAAATAAAAAAAGTTTGGAAAAACCCAAGAGCAATAGGAGAAAAATAAAAAAAAAAATATTGAGACGTAAATTTCAACGCGTAAAACATACGCGCGAGTAAATTTTCAACTGACTAAAAGTTGAAATATATAAATAATGATAACGAATAATTTTCGTGGCCAAAAGACTCTAACATGAAATGAAAATTTAAAAAAAAAAAACATCAGACGGATGTGACTGAAAATAAAATAATAATTTAAAAAAATTCACATAAACAGATAGAAAAATATGTAGAACAAGAATTCAATGAATAAAATAAGATAATAAAAAAAATTAAATTAAAAAACACTTAAAAATCAAAAAATAAAAGAAAGAAAATTTTTAAATCTCATGCATGCAAACGTAATAATAAAAATGAAGAAAACAACTTGAATTTTATTTCAAGAACAAGAAATCAACAGAAAATACCCAAGGAAAAAATATAAATGGGCCTCAGGCCTCTTTTACCAACAACCTTCACCCAGGTCATCATTATAATTATTATTATTTTTTATTTTTTAAAATATATACCTATATATATAATTTCTCTCTGTCACGAGATCATTACAAATATTATATTGTCTTTGTATTTATTAAAAAATTAAATATAAAAAATTAACACAAAATTATTAAGCTTCCTGATAACAATTTAATGTAATTTTTTATATTAATATATACATAGTATACATACTAATAAATAACAAGAAATCAAATACTCATTCTCACTATCACACTTAATTTTTTTATAAACTTTGCAAATACTAATCGTTATAGAACATTTCAAGCGTAACGAATTCAATAGACCGCAATATATATATATATGCACTTTAAATATAAATATATATTAAAATAAACTTTATGCATCATTTCACAATATAAATAAATAAATTAAAAATATATAAAAAAATTATTTAAAAAAAAACCATCATTTTACTGTGGTATAATGCACACGTGTGTCAATCGATAATAATATAATAAAAATAATAACAAATAAATAAATAATAGAAATATATATATAAGGGGGAAAAAAATAATATAGGTATATATATAATAATAATAAAAAAAGAATTTGTGATTACACCTTGGTTTAAAAATTCATTGTTGTAATATATAAGAATGAAAAAAAAATAATAATAATAAATATAATATTGAAGTTTTTCAGTTGGTGAATATATTGAAGCTAAACTAGGAATTTATATATACGAGGATGCAATTGGTTGCATTTATATATGAGAAAAAAAAAAAAAAGAGACAGACTGATGATGATGCACACAGAAATAATTTTCATGTTGTTTATAAAATTAAAGCATCAATGATTTAGAAAGAGAAATAAATATTTAAAAGTCATGTGATACAAACGAGAATATTATTGTGAGTTTGTATATATGATAATAATATGTAAAAAATAGATAATTTTATCTATATTAATGTGAGTATAACAAAGATAAAATATAAATTTATTTCTCTTATAAAAACCACGAGGCCAAAAGACAAGAAAAGATGCCAACTTTGCAATGGGACTCAATGAGAGAAAAATATAAAATAAATAACCAATAAGGACGAGAATTCTTGTTTAAGGCCTCGTGGGACTGTTATTCTATCTTTTTTTAATGGTTTTTTTTTTTTTTTCAAATTGTCCTTTCTTACTTGCTCACACACGGATCCAATCTACAAGAATCTAGGTCTCAAAGATGCACACTATGTATATTAAATCTTCAAGTATCTGATGGCATTTTAAAACTTTCTTTCTTTATATAAATATACAATTGCAAACACTAGCTTAAATTTTAATACTTCACAACTAATACTAATAAAAAATAGAAATAGAACATGCATATCATCATCACCTTTCAAATGAAACAGACAAGAAAAAAAATACTCTGGTGTGGTCCTTTTTTTTTTTTTTTTCAATATTACGTAACAAAAAAAATTCTTTGAACAAATAAATCAATGCATCGCGTTGTTTTAAATAATTTTTTTCTAATAAATTTTAAACATTAGATATCAAATAAATTTATGGGAAATTTAAAAGAAAAAAATATATATTTTTCTGTATTATTATTATTTTTTGTTACCTCACAAAATTATTTATCAAGTTTTCTATAAATATCTTTAACTATATATATATTTTTTATATATATTTAATTATGAAAAAAAAAATAAAAAATATTATTTTGTCTACTAAAAAATATGTTGGGTTAATGTGGTTGATTTTAAAGGTCTCGATCGATTGAACAGATTAAACATATCGTGTGTTGACGACGGGTTTAAATTTATTGAATCGGATGGATGGTCAAAATGAGGCAAGATGATGCTAGTCAAAAATTAAGAAACCGGTCAACATAATATTTTTTTTTCAGCTTCGTTTTGCCAAATGATATCCAGATATTATACATAATTCTCATCTACATACATATGTTTGTGTTCATATATATATTCATAAACCTATAAAAATTCCATCATAATTTTAATTCTAAAATTCCAAAAAAAAAAAAAACTAATATTAAACTAATATAAATTTTTTTATTTGAATTTGATATAATTTTTTTGATATATTTCAAAATTTTTTATATTAACACTACATAATTGAGTATTGATTATCTTGATTATAATTAAAATATAAATGACTAGAAATATACGCCTATTAAATTTCAAGATAAATGTATTAAAAATTTAAATTTAGCTGAGTTATTGATTATTATTATTTTTAATATTTAAATATATATTATATGATCATAAAAGGTTTTTTTTTTTTTTTTTTTTTAAATAAAAAAATTTCTACGAATCATGATGTACATTATACACACATGAGTGCAATATTATCTCAAAATATATTTCTGAAAATTAACAAAGAAGATGAATAAAAAAATTTTCTAAAAATGACCATGGGACTAAAAATATTTTAGTTTTAGTTTTGTGAAAGTCATCTGGACCCATGTGAAATGTATATGCCCATAAAAAAAAAAAAAAGGGCAAGGGGATGATGAAAAATAATAAAAAACAGGCAAAAGAAATGCCAAGAAATATATATATATATATATATATATATATTTGAAATAAAACAGAAGATTTTAGTATTAGCTGCAGGCACCGCCATTCGCCTCAACAACGTTTCTTGGAGCAATTTGCAATCAGGTTTAAATCAAACTGGCAGATAAACGCTCGATAAATAATCGTCAGCTCTTCAAAAAAACAAGGTCAAAACCCAAGAAATAGCCAATTACTAATATTAACCATTTACACACACAAAAGATATAAAAATTTTAATTAACTTATTTTCAATATTATTTAAAATATTTAAAATTTCATGTTAATTTGTATTTTTTAAGATTTAAATAAATATTTAAATAACAAAAAAAAAAAAAACATTTCAAATATTTAAAAAATTTATAAAATATATATTTGTATATGAGAAAAAAAAAAAAAAAAAAAAGGGATCTGCTAAAACAAGCAAAAGGGTGCAAACGGTATTTTTGAGATTTTAATAAACATTCTCATACTCAGAGGTTGAAAAAAAAGATTAAAATTTTATTTCATAAAATATTATAATTATTAAGTATAGAGATTTATTTATCTGAATTAAAAAAAAAAAAAAAAAAAAAACACCAGATAAGAGAGCAAAATTAAAATTATATTAAAAATAAATTAAGAAATAACAAATTAACGCGTATTTTAAAATAAATTATTTTTAATAAATCGAGTTAACTTTTTTTCTTTTTTTTTTCAATTAGTATAAATATATATATTTTAACTATTGAATTTTTAATTGATGATTGCCCTTCATGACAATTATTATTAAGAGCCAGGATATCTCAACAGGGAGACAACTACTTGGTGGGAAACAGTATATATATTTTTGGTGACTTGGTGTCGTTTGAGTATTTTGGTATTTGAGTGTCTTAGTATTTTTGTGTTTTTGTATTTTGGTTTCTCTGTGTTTAGGTGTTTGGTGTTTCAATATTTTGGTTTTTTGGTGTTTAGTGTTTTGGTATCTTGGTTTCTAGGTGTTTGGGTGTTTTGGTATTTTAGTGCCTAGGTGTTTGGTGTTTTAATATTTTGGTTTTTTTGGTGTTTGGTGTTTTGGTGATTTGGTATCTTGGTTTATTGGTGTTGAGGTGCCTTTGTACTTTGGTGTCTTGGTATTTTAGTGTTTTAGTATTTTCGTGTCTTGGTGTTTGGGTGTTTTGGTGTCTTGGTAGTTTGGTTTCTCTGTTTTTTATTTTTTATTGTGTTTGATTGTAGATATATATTCACACAAAATTTCAAGTATATTTTTTCATATTTATTAAGTAAATAATTAACCCTCAATAAAACAGCAAAGCAAAAAAAAAAAAAACTTCATTTATGATGATATTTATGTAATTGAAAAATTAATTAAATTTACCTCATGAACTTCAGTGTCCAGTACTTGAAAATTTTTATTTTTTAAAATAAATATAATTTCAAACGCGCAGAATCATTTCGTGTCTTTAATAATCTTCACTTGTGTTGAAAAAAAAAATAAATAAATAATAATAAATATAATAATTAACTTTTTTTTAAAAAAATGTATCAAACTCTTATCCACAGAGCTGATTAAGCACTTTTTACCATTGGATATATTTTGCAATGGTATTAGCCGATAACACGCAACCTTTTCAACTACTTCACCGATATAAACACGCACTTACACTATGACACAACAATTATCATATTTAAATAATAATAAATTTTAATTTTTTTTTTTTAAAACAAATTATAATTAAGTATATATATATATATATATTTAAAAAATAAAAAATAAAAAATAAAAAAAAAACTTGTTGACACTGTATAGGTAAGTAATAATGAGTCAACTTGTTAGATGACCTCTTGTTTTAGTTGGGTGTTGAAAACTTGTGGATGATGTGCTTGTCAAATGAGCACGTTGGTCTCTGTGTTTGTTTATTTTATATATATATATTTTTTTTTTGTTATCATATATGTCTTGTTCAGTTTCTAAACAATCTACTGTGTGTGTTTCTCAAGGTGGAGTCAATGATCTTTGTATTTTTTTTTATTTTAATAAAATTATTATATTTTAATTTTTTCTATATTGACTATTATTTAAAGCTCACTATTTTAAATATCAATTTATATCAAAACAAAAAAAAATATATAAATAATTTATTCACTATATCACTTTACTGGCAAATAGCCAATTTCACAATTGCAATATAAATATGTATAAAAAAAAAAAAAAAAAAAAACGTACCACAGATATGCACACACTTTGTCTTTTATTTATTTATTTTCTATATTTACTAAATAATCTATCGTATTTTTATAAATATTATAGAAAAAAAAAATTATTATAAATTCACGAGTATATTATTATACAAATGTCAAATAAAATTTACTGTTAATTTTATATTTTTTTTTTGGAGTATTATTGTCAATAATGGCACATATTTTAATTATTATTTTCTAAGTATATAAAAAAAAATTTAATTATTCAAATGTCAGCAAAATAAGTAAGTATATGTAGGAAAAAAAAAATTTTTTTTTTTTTTTTTTTTTTTAAGTGAGAAAGAAAGACTCAAGTTGTGTTGGTTAAGTCTGGTGGAGGGCGGTGTCAGGAAGGGGAAAACAACAGGGAAGCAAGAAGGATCAGCTCAAAGGAGAGACAAGAAAATTTAATAAAAATAAAAAAAAATTAATAATAAATGAAAAAAAAAACCAACTGGTTGAAGAGAAAAGTAACTCCTACACGACAAACACAAAACACATACACTCACAAATATATATCAAACACGTTACACTATGTTTAAACACATTTTTAACTCACAAATGTGTACAACATTCACTCAGCTTCCTTTTTTATTATTATTTATAATAATCCTTAGTTTGCTTGACTTTTATTTATGATCATATTAAAATAAAGAAAAAAAAATTTTTACTCCAAAAAAATTATTGTTGTTATTTTTGATAATTAAAAATTTGAATAACAAAAAATATGTTCACAATTTAACACTCACATTGACTGTGTGATATTACTCCAGTGGTGATCTTCGTGATCAGGTCCACCGGCAGCGCGCATTCCCGTGCTTGACGGCGCTAAAATGGCGATCAAAGTGACAGCTAAATTTTGTTGTATAAAATAAATAATTTTTTATATCAAATAATAATAACAACACACACACACAAAAAAAAAAAAAATCACTTAATCCTTTTGTTTGTATATTAATTTATATTATTATTTTATTAATTTATTTAATTAATTTATTTATCAATGAGAATTATAACAACGCCGCCTAGTTTTTTTTTATCGTAACATTAAAATTTGCAAAATATACTTGATTTTATTATTTGCGCGTCTTCTCTCACTCTTTTTTTATTTTTATTTTCACATATACAACACACACCCTTGTCACTTTGTTGCACCCTTTTACAACTCTCGATGCCAGTATATTTATTTATTTATTTATTATTTAAATAATATTATTAATTTCGACCCCCGGTGTATGTTACACGATACAAATTTTACACCATCACGTATTAATATAAACGTTCTTGCCCGGATCGTTCACGGGACATGACTGGGGACTTGGCTCCACCACCGTCATCCCGCTGTATCTCCTCACTTTTCCCCTATATCTCTTTCTCTTTGCTCCCCCCTCCGTTACTTTGTGTATGTTAAACAAGCAAACTACCCATTGAATTTTGTATATATCGTCCTGCGCATATTGACCCTAAAATCGACATATTTGTACTAACCATTTATATAACATTTATTCAATCTCCCACGCCCGTTTTTTAGCCAATCCTTGATTCACCTTTCATTTTTATTAAAAAATATGTTTATATATTTTTATTATTTCTATTTATTTATTTACATATTTTTGTAAACAAATAAATATACTGTGTCATTAGTCTGCATAAATAAGACATTTATATTTAACTTTTTAGAGCAGTTAATTTTTTGGAGTTATGTCAATTTATCAATTTTAAAATATTTAAATAAATTTTTCTTTTTTCTAGATATATTAAATATAAAAATCACTGTATACCCAGATAAAAATTGTTTGTTTTGTTTTGTTTGTTGTTATTTACTCCAAAACAAATTGAAGTAAATAAATAGATAGATTTTCATTTTAAAAAATTTAAAAAGTAATTGATTTTTTAAAATTATACTTTTAAATGAAAAACTAAAATTATGCTTATTGTTAATATAAAAAATTAATAAAAAAAAAAAAAAAAAAAACTCAAATAGCACGTGCTAAAATTCATCTTAATCTAAAATGAAACACGTGCCATTTATTTGATAATTTAAAAGCTTTCGGCTTATCCTCTAAAAGTGGACACGTGTTTTGCACGTGTGTATTTTGCATAAAAGAGAATACAAAATTTTTTATTTTTTTTATTAAACATCATATATGACAAAATTAATTAACATCAATTTTAATAATAATCATGTTAAAAGAAAAAACAACATGTTTCTATTTATTTATTATTTTTTAAAAATTTTCTAAACTTGTGCATTTGATGTTCAGTTACAATAACACTCATTAATATGTATTGTAAATCTTTTTCATCTGGTTCAGCATTTATAACAGTTGTTTCTTTATACAACCATGATGCTATTGAACTTCCTGATTTAACTCTCATTGTTACTGATTGTCGTCCTGTCACAGCCAAAAGTTTTTTTTGTATTTCATATCTTAATAAATCAATACCTAATAAACAAAACAAAATAATAATAATAATACATACATACATATAATTAATAAGAAAAAAAAAAAAACCAATTTAATATAATAATATTTTATCAACTAAATAATAACAATACTAACCATATGATTCTGTTGATGATACAGTAAGAACATCATCAGTAATTGTACCAGATGGTATTAAATCACACTTGTTGGCAACTTCAATAATTGGTTTTTCTTTATCAAGTAATTCAGACATTATTTTACTCAATGTTTCTCTGACATGAAGAATTTGTGCATTTTTATCTGGATGACTAGCATCATAAACATGTACAATAACATCCTAAAAAAAATAATAATAAACATCATCATCATTATCATCATCATCACTATCATGATCAATTATTAATTAATTTAAATATAAAAAAATATATATAATAATTACCGCAAGTATAGCATCTTCAAATGTTGCAACAAATGGTTCAATAAGTCCTTCTGGTATATCTTGTATAAAACCAATAGTATCAACATATAATATTTTTAATTTACATGGTAAAATACCTTCATGAGCAGTTGTATCTAATGTTGCAAATAATTTATTTTCTGGTATTAATGATGAATCACCAGTTAATGATTTAATTAAACAAGTTTTACCAGCATTTGTATAACCAACAACAGCAACTGATGGAATATCAAGATTTTTTCTATGTTGTCTTATTAATTTTCTATGTTCTTTTAATTTTTTTAATGAATTTTTTAATTTTGATTCTCTACTGTGTAATATCATTCTACGACTTTCAGATAAATTAATTTTACCACCACTATCTTCAGCAGTCCAATTTAATTTTTTCCATATATATGGTAATTCAGCTAATGCAACTTGTAATTTTGCTTCAGTTGTTTTAGCATGTGTATGAAATATTTGTATTACAATTGAATATCTATCATAAACTGGTACACCAAAAAGTTGTTGTAAATCTTTAATTTGTATTGGTCTTAATAAATTCATACTTATAAAAACAGCTGTTATTTTACTATTTGAACGTATTTTTTGTATCAACATATCTAAATTTCCTTTACCAAATATTTTATCTTTTTGTAATGTCATCATTGATATACACATTGAATCAGTTACTGTCCATTTTGGTAATGTTTTAATAAGTGCAACAGCTTCATTTAATTGTAATTCTGGTTTTGTATTTACATTTTTTTTTTTACCCCATTTAATATATGGTTGTATTACTAATGTTTTATGACCAGATATTGATGGATTTATAAATTGTGTTGATAATTCTGAATATTCAGTATCAATATCAATATCATTTTCATTATCTATATCATTATGTATTAATCTTTTTATATTTATATTTATAGATGATTTTATTATATTATTATTATTTTTTAAATTAAAAAAATTTGGTTTTATTAATTTACCAGATAAATGGTTACTTATATACCAAAATTTTCTTATTATTAACATTTTGTTTAATCAATAATTTGATATTTATTTTTAAGATTATTTGAACAACGTTCTCTTGTAGCTTTTGCTGCAAAATATCCTGATGGTACACCAGCAAATAAACCTGCAGCAGTTCTTACCATAAAAGTTGTTTTTAAAAATTTTAAACGTTTTAAAATAAATGGAGTCAAGAGAGATCCTAAAAATAAATTAAAACAGAAAAAATTATAAATTAAATAAATAAATTATAAAATTAATAATCAGTAATTAAGTTAGCTACCAGTAATAAATGAAACTATTCCAATTTTAGATGCAACCGGGGTACATTGAATGAATTTTACATCATAATCACTACTTGATATTTTTTCTTTAACATGTAATTCATCAACTTGTAAACTCATTGTTTATTAATTCCACCTAATTTGAATAAAAATAATAATTAAATATTTATAAAATTATTTATAACATTATTTAATAAAATTATATACTTACAACCTTACGTAAACAAACCTAACCTCAATATAAAAATTATAAACATCAAGTATTTATAATTATTATTGAGAATTGATTTATTTAAAAAATATAAATAAAATTATTATAATTTATTTATTATAATGAACATAATAAAGTAATTATTTTATTCAATAATTTATATTTTTTATTGTCAAAAAATAACAATCAATTAGCAATAAAAAACAATCGAGTGAATAACAACAAACTCGAATCTACTCGAATCAACTCGAATCGACCCAATTTCAATAGTCGAATACATAAATCGAATAATAAATTGATGTTATTTTTTATTAAAAAAAAATTATACTTTATTAAATAAATTAATAGAAAAAAAAATGTATATCTATATTTAAAAGCTTAGCTTTAAATCATAAATTAAATGATGTTAATTTTGAGTACATTTTCTGTTTATTTATATATCTGTAATTCGATATATAAAAATTACAGGTATGCATATACAGGTGTGCATACTAATACATGCACATACCTGTATCTAGGAAAAGCTAGTCAAAGAGTGAAGCAACAATTTTCACTCTATTTTCATAAAATTCAAATTGAATGTTTAAAAAATAAATAAATATATTATACTTACTAGAAAAACAAAACAAAAAAATAAACACTGTATATTGTTGTTTCGTGTGCACTTAATTTTCACCACCAATTATAGATTTAAAAAAATGTATTATTGCGCTTCAAGCAGCAAGTTTTAATTCATTAGTTAATAATAATTAAATTGTATATTTATTTATATACATCAATATGTATACAAAAATGATACATGTTATCTAAACATGGTAACATGTACTTGTTGAATAATCATCAAGTTAATATATGAGAATTAAAAAAATAATAACAGAATGACTTATTAATAATTATTATAATATAAACAAATACATAAATGAAATTTTACCTTGTAAGGGGATGTTCATTTTCCCACGATGTCACCAAAATGCATCCCACGAAGTTCATGATGATGTTTACAGTTAAACTTTCATTACCACCCCCATCATCACTTTTACTTAATTTACTTAATATATTACTCTTTTACCGATACATATAATTATTTTTTTTACTTAAGTTATTTAAAAAATGATAACAACACAAAAACACTATACACTGCACTACACACACTTTACTCACAACACTTTTCACTACTATATCACTACTTATACTTATTTGTTAATTTAAAAATTATAATAATTTTAATATTATATTGTTAAATGATTTACCAGTTTATAAAAATCATCACAAGTTAAATAACAGTCAAAAAAAGTCTTTGATAGTTTATTTATACTCACATTGATAGAGTCACCTAGTTCATGTTGATGTATCAACGCAAATTGGCTTTATCCAAGATGTTTAACAATAAAGAAATGTTTACAAATAGCAACACCAAGTGATACATGAGATACACTAGCACCATGTGCTACTATTGTTGTTAAACATACAAGACTCATCATAACTTGTAGCATTATATGATGTGGTTTTTTTTTTTTCATTTTGTTACTTGTTAATAATTAACTGTTTGTTCAAATTAATTAAACTTTCAACATTTTTAATATTAGTACTATTTTCTTGGTATACATTCTATGATGATGTAGTAGATAGTCTAAATGTTTTTTTTTTTCTCTTTGATAATACGTTGCTGGTTCAGGTATATACACAACAACTTGATTGCTAATTTATCAACTTATTTATAATTAGTTTAATTAAATTTTAATCTACTTGGCATTATATAGCTTTTGTTTTTCATTTTGTTACTGTTATGCTCAATCATAATTAATTATTTGTCCAGTACTAATCTATCAAACATTCAACACTTTCTTGATATACTTGTGATGTTTTAGATAGTCCAGCAACTGCTTTTTATAAACAAATTTGTCCATCTGAGACTCTAAAAACATAAAATATACAATAATTATTATAATTGTTATTGAAAAAAAAAAAAGCTAAGCCTTGGCATTAATTATATAAAACAAAAAATAGATATAACTGACTGTACTTCCAAATGGTTTTGACTATTCAATGACTTTGTTTGTCTAATTCAATCTGAAACAATAAAAATATCAAATAAACATTTTGTTATATAACAATCTATCCAAGTAAACTAATTATCAACAAAAAAATAAATCAAAAGTCAATGAATATGAGGTTATTAAATTTATGTTAAATAATTATACAAATAATAAATGAATATAAATGAATCTACAGTAAAAAAAAATAAACCTCAAAGATGATGAATAAACACAAAGACAATATCCATTAACAAATAATAATTAATATTGATATATTAGTTTTTTTTTTTATTGATAATGATAAAAAATAATTATTCAACTGAACAACAATTTTTTTTTATTATATTTATAAAAAAATTGATGAATTTATTGTCTTTGTCAAATACACCAACCTAACCTCAAACAAGTAATTTATATAATTATATTTATTAATAAAATCAACTCAAAATATATTTATTTATGTTATAAATAATTAATAATAATAAAATAATATAATAATTACATACCATTGGTCCATTTGGAAGAGGAATAATTTTTTTTTTGTCAGCTTCAACAGCTTTGACAACTTCCATTGTTTTTTCACAAATTTCACATCATACATCAATAATTTTATTATACATCATGTTTTTGACACTTTAATTAATCAATTTAACAATAAATAATAATTTTTAAACAATTAAAATAACAAAGATAGGAGCTCAAAGTTACAAGCGTCACTACGCGTCATTTCACTCTCTCACTCTCTCCTTCTCTGTCTGACAAAGAAACGGCCATTTTGAAAATTATGAATATTTTTAACAGCAGATGGCGCAAGCGTAGCTTTGTTTATTCAAAAAAAAATTTTATTATTAAAATTTTGTTAATAATTTTTAATTTTTAATAATTTTAAATATAATAAAATTTTTTTGTTTAAAAATTAATTTTATTTAACAATTATTTTAGCAATAATTTAATAATTAAAAAAAAATTTTACAATAGCAGCTGTCGGTAAAGTCATTTTTCAACATGGCTGTTTCTTTGTTGAAGTGAAGTGACGCTTAGTGATTGTTGTCACTTTGAACTCTTATACTAACTGTCTAAATTGTTAAAAAAAAAATTATTAATTATTAAATTGATTAATTAAAGTGTCAAAAACATGATGTATAATAAATTATTGATGTATGATGTGAAATTTGTGAAAAAACAATGGAAGTTGTCAAAGCTGTTGAAACTGACAAAAAAAAAATTATTCCCCTCCCAAATGGACCAATGGTATGTAATTATTATATTATTTTATTATTATTAATTATTTATAACATAAATAAATATATTTTGAGTTGATTTTATCAATAAATATAATTAAATAAATTACTTGTTTGAGGTTAGGTTGGTGTACTTGACAAAGACAATAATTATAAATTCATCAATTTATTTATAAATATTTATAAAATTATTGTTGTTATTGACATTTAATTATTTATTAGATTGTTATAACATATATATTTTTATTATTATCAATCAAAAAAATCAAAAATATATGAACATCAATAGTCTTTTATTGTGATGTTTGTTATTGTATTCACTATTCATCATCTTTGGATAACTCAATTTATGTTATTCAATATAACCTCATTGTTTTTTTATTATTGACAATAATTAATTAGCATTTAAAAATTATCAATGTTTTGTTTATATTTTTACAGATAATGCCAATAAGTGTTGTTATAATTGTATAATTGTAATTTATTGAATACAATGATCAAAACCTGGACCTGAGCAAATGATACTGAATTGGTATTTGTCATTGAAGCTAAAATTATTATTCAGAGTACAGTGAGTTATTTATTTTATATTATTAAAATTAAATAATAAAGTCTTATTTGTTTTTAATGATTAATAAATTTGATGTTGTTTTTACTTGTTACAGATGAATTAAATTCATCAGCTATGGTGATTTTAAAACAACAACTGGTACAGCTGTGACTGTAGTCAGCTAGTGTACATGAAAAATATACCAAGAAAATAGTGTTAATAGTGATAGTATCATATAAACTATTTTATAAATCATTAATTAACCATCGACATTATAAAAAAGAGAAAAAAAGTAAACATCTAGACCATCTATATCATGTACATTTATTTTACAACAAATGTTAATAATATTACAAGGTCCAAGTGTTGTTTTTTGAAATGTACCACTTGGTGATGCTATTGGTGAACATTTACTTATTGATGTACTTGTTATACTGTAATTAAAACTTCTTGGGTAAGCCAGTGTGTATGAAGAGTGTTGTTGTGATAAGTAGTATAGTGTTTATTGTGGGTTATTATTATTTATTATTAAATGAGTTAAAAAATATAATTATACATATTAATAAAATAGTGATAGTGTATTTTTTTTATTATTACAAGTGGTATTATGTACAAGTGTTAACAGTGATGATGAAGTATATTGTGTTGTTGTTGTGATTATTGTGATGTTGTTGCTGATGCTGATATGGTGAATCAATTGTAAACTTCGTGGGATATTGCATTTTGGTGACATCGTGGGAAGATGAACATCCACTTACAAGGTAGAATTTTATTTATTTTATTGATACCTGTATATATGATCTTGGTTTATATAAGCCTACTATTGTTTTATTATTAATTTTTTAAAAACCATGATTGTCTTGTTAGTATATTTTCTTTAGGTCATTCTGCTTATTTTTTTTAATTCTGATTTATTAACTTGATGATTATTCAACAAGTACATGTATCATTATCATCATTATGTACATATTAATGTATACAAAAACATACAACGTAATTATTATTAATAATAATTAATAATATATTTTTTTTTTTTCATAAATTTGTGGTGTAAATTAAGTGCATATAAAAAAAAAAAAAAAATAAAGTGTTTTTTGAGTAAGTATAAATTATTTTATTTATTAATAATATTTTATAAAGTTATATTCATAATATATTGAATTTTCATATGAAAATTCATGTAAAGAAAATGGAAACTGTTGAGGGTACTCTTTGACTGGTTCTACTTTATAATAATTATAATTAAAAATTTCAGTGACGTCACTTTCACTTGTTGGAGCAAGTGGCACCATGTTATGACATTTAATAAAAGTGAAGAAAAAAAATATATAATTATTTTCAGTTTAACAAAAATAATAATATTATCAAAATGGAACCAGGTCAATTAGCAAGAGTATTGACTGATTTTTTTACAACAATTGATGGTGAATTGAGTCTCACAAAAGGCGATTATTTTCTGGTAGGAATGTATATTTTACATTGTTTACATTTTAATGTAACTTGATAGAACAAGTGGTTTAAAAAAATTTAATTAAATTATAAATGAAAATTAAAAAAAAAAAATACATTACAGCTTATAAATGTCGTTGATAAAATTTGGTGTTATGGAGAATCAAGAAATAAACGTGGTAAATTTCCATTAAATAATCTACATAAAGTTGATACTCCAAATTTAAGTGATGATGAAAATTTATTTATATCAATTGCTCCATTCAAGGGTGAGCAAGAAGGTGATTTAATTTTTGATCAAGGTAATAATATTAATAACTTTTAATTTTAATATTTTATTTAATATTTTAATTAATTAATCATTTTTCTTTATTTTTTTTTTTTTTATAGGTGAATTTATTATTGGACAACAAGAAATTGAGCCTGGATGGATTAATGGTTATATTGATGAAAGAAGTGGTGTATTTCCAATGTCTCATGTATGGTTAATTGATAAAACTATTCTCAAGGTAATTAACACAAAAATTATTCATCATATTAAATAATAAAAAAATGATAATAATTATTTTAATTGAATATAATTTTAGAAATCAGGAAACAAAAAAGTAGTAAGAAAAAAAGTCAAAGTTAAAACATCATTAAAAGCTCAACTTGATGAAGAACTTGATTTAACAGAAGGTGATATTTTAACAGTTATTGAAATATTAGATGATGGTTGGGTACGTGGTATCACAACAGATGGTAGAACAGGAACTTTTCCTGAAGCTTTTGTTGAATACATAAATGAAGATATAGATTATGTAGATGAAGCAACAGCATCAGCATCATCAGCATCAGCATTGTCTGTACATTCAATTCCAGAGACATCAAATTATCAACAACCAATATATGATAATTGGATTGAATCATCAAGTTATCATGCTAATGAAGAACCAGCTCCATCATATGATGATTTATTTCCTGTTAAAAAAATTAATGAAAATATAGTAACAAAAAAAAATGATAATGTTAATTTAAATTCATTTGATGTTAAACCATATGCAATAACACTTTATCCATTTAAAGCACAATATCAAGATGAATTAAATTTTGAAGCTAATGAAATAGTTGAATTAACTAGACATATAGATTTAGATTGGCTTGAAGGAATAATTGACAATAAAAAAGGTATGCTTCCAACATCATATGTTAAAATTATTGTTGATTGTAGTGAAGAAAATAGAATTGATTCAAATATTAAAGATGAACATGATGAATCGATAAAAAATTATATAAAATTAAATGATGATAGTAGAGTTAAAGTTGCTTATACATTTGATGCACAAATGGAAGAAGATTTAAGTGTTAAAGAAGGTGAACTTGTAACAATTGTAAAAACAATAAATGAAGGTTGGGTTAGTGTAAAAAATGAAAATGGAAATATTGGTTTGTGTCCAAGAGGATATCTTTCTGATGATACACAAATGGATAATCATATTATTGATGATTCAGTTGATGATTTTGTTGTATTAAAAAATATTGAAAAAATAAATAGTCAAATTAATGAAGAACAAAATAATAAAAGAGTATCAATTCAACCACATAGACCAGCTCCTCCAACACCAGCACCAGGTTCAATTCCACTACAAAAATTAACAATAAATGAAAAAAATAAATTAATTGATCAAGAATTAAATAAATTTAATGATGATGATTATGATGATGGTGGTGGTATGAATGAAGATGAATTAAATATACAAAAACGTTTTGAAAAACGACAAAATATTATAAGTGAATTAGTAATAACAGAAAAAGAATATGTTAGAGATTTAAAAGTAACATATGAAACTTTTAATTTATATGATCCAAGTAAATTAGAATCACGAGGTATTGATGTATCAATTTTATTTGGTAATATATTAGATGTTATTCATGTTGCTGAAGATCTTTTAGATTCAATGTTAAAATCAATGAAAGGAAAAGATGAAAGTCAACAAATGATTGCACCATGTTTTTTAAATATGAGTGAAAGATTAAAAACAATTTATAAAAAATATTGTGGTAATCATGAGGCAGCATTAAGTTTATTAAAAAAATATGAAGATAATAAAGAAATAATGAATTTATTTGATAAAGGAATTGAAACACTTCGTCATCAAGTTGCATGTTTTGATATGAGTTCAATATTAATAAAACCAGTACAAAGAATTCTTAAATATCCATTGATGCTTTATGAGTTAGTTAAATGTACAGAAGATAATCATCCTGATAAAAAAAATATTGAAGAAGCATGGAAAGTCATGACTGCTGTTGCATCATATATTAATGAATATAAAAGAAGAACAGATATTGTGTCAAAATATCTTGATATTGATAATACACTTATGAGTAAAATGTCAAAATTAAATATGCATTCTGTTACTAAAAAATCAAGTAGATTAAGTGCAAAATTATCAGCAAGTTTTGGTTTAACAAATATACCACCAGATCAAGATTTTGATGAACTTGAAAAACAATTTAAATTAATTGAAAAAACAACTGAACAATTACATTATGATGTTGAACAATGTATGAATTATTTAAATGAAGAAACAGTAAGTAGTGAAGTATTATCAGATTTTTTAAATCAATATCATCATGGTGTTTGTGATAATGAAATTAGAAAATTTTATGATAATAGAGTTATAATATCAACTGAATTTATGAAAACATTAAAAGATACTGTTGAAAATAGAGTTAATCAACCATTAATGTTATTATTTCAACTTCTTGATGGACCATCTGTATTAATAACAAAAAGATATGATAAATTATTAGATTATGATAATGCAATATCAAAAAGTGAAAAAAATAAAGAATCACGTTTAATACAAAATGAATTAGCAGATGCTAAAAGTAATTATACAGCATTAAATCAACAATTACTTGAAGAACTTCCAATTTTTATTGATGCAGCAAATGAAATTTTAGTAACATGTATTGAAGCATTTGCAAATTCAAGAAAATTATTTTATGGTAAAATAATGAAACGTTATTTAAAATTATCAGAAACAGCAACACAAGTTACATCACAAGATATTCTTCAATCATTTTTAATTAATCATAATTTATTATGGAATCAAATATCAAGATTAAATTTTGATAGTAATAAACAAAATATTGACATTAAAATACCTGAATTAACAACACAAAGTACCAAAGAAACTTCAATATTATTTAAAAAATATCAATCTCATGATTTATATATTGCCAGAGAAAGTATTGTTAGTACATCAA
This sequence comes from Lysiphlebus fabarum, assembly GCA_011426435.1. Classification (NCBI taxonomy): domain Eukaryota; kingdom Metazoa; phylum Arthropoda; class Insecta; order Hymenoptera; family Braconidae; genus Lysiphlebus; species Lysiphlebus fabarum. The sequence continues at coordinate 133,008 of WSYQ01001077.1, forward strand.
CTTTAAATTTAAGTATTACAAAAGGTACAATTGTTGCTGTTATTAAAAGAACTGATCCAATGAATGATTCATCACGTTGGTATGTTGATAATGGTTCAACAAAAGGTTTTATACCTAGTAATATATTAGAACCTTTACCAAAACCAAGACAACAATTATCTCAACAATATAGCAATGACATTGTTGATTATTGTTCAAACAGTATTGATTCAACAATAAATGAAGAAATTAAAAATGATTTAATAAATCTTGATTCTCCAGTTAAAGAAAAAAATAAACCACTTAATTTTTCACAATCAAATTTATATGGTAATCTTGATCCACTAGCAAGCAATGATGATTATGAAGTGTCAACAAAACAACAGCAGCAGCAACAACAACAACAACAACGTTATGCTAATTTAGAAAATGAATTTTATGTTGCTGCATATCCATTTGATGGATTAATGCCTGGAACACTTGCTTTGAAAAAAGGTCAAATGGTAAAATTATTAAGACCACATGATGAAAAAGGTAACAGTGAGTGGTGGTTGATGGAAAATAGACATGGTTTTTCTGGATATGTTCCAAAAACATATGTTAATTTATTTACAAAATCTTAATTATTAACAATTGTTATTATTTTTATTTATTTTATCGAGCTTATTATTATTAATTTTTTTTTTCTTTGTATCAATTTATATATAGAAAATTTTATTGAATTAAAACAACTATATTTATATATATTTTAAAAAAAAAAAGCGCTAGATATTTTTAATTGAACTGACGAGTTTGTTTTTTGTTGAGTTTTTATGTTTTTTTTTTTTTATATAAATGAATTTATATATTTTTCAATGTTAGTTGTCGAATCAACTCTGACCGATATATTTTTATAAACATTAATTATCGAGTTTTTGATTTTCATGTTATTTTGTTGATATTCTTTTTTTTTTTTTAATTTGTACTTAGATCATTGTACATAAAATATATTTTAAGAAAGAAACGATTACCCCTTGAGTTTCAGGTATTTATTTCAATTATTTCTAATTTTTTTATAATTTCCAAAAGAGTTTGAGAAAGTCTTGCAAAGACATTCGGTTTTTTAAAAAAATATTTCTAATCGACCTTAAATAATAATCCTGTAAGTTTCATAAATTTATTTCAATCATTTCTAATTTTTTTAAAATTTTTTTATAATTTCCAAATGAGTTTGAGAAAGTCTGACTTTTGCAAAGACATTCGGTTTTTTAAAAAAATATTTCTAATCAACCTACACATGATATTATGCTTCTATTATTAAGAATTATTAAGAAAACACCTTAAAATAGTTAACCTGTGAGTTTCAAGTCTTTATTTCAATTTTTTTTAATTTTTTAAAATTAATATCATCACCTAGAAATGACTATGAGATTGTCTGACTTTTCTATGTAATATTGTTTGCCAACATGTAAATGAAAATAAAATAATGTCGACTAATCAAATTTTTGTAAAAAAGAAGTCATTAATTGTTTTCAGAATAGGAAAAAATATTTATTTATAATAAATTAATAATATATTTAATATTTATAAAAAATTTACAGAAATTCGAAAATATATAACTATATAATTTTATGCAATATAATTAAAATATAAAACGATAATAATATTTTAGCCACGAAACGTTTCACCAATAAATTCTTGAGATTTAAAACCTTGTTTCCATACAGTGTCTTTTAAATATGAACCAGTTGTTGGATTGGATAATATCATTTCTATAATATCTTTAAAACCCAATTGACTTGCTAATACATATTTACATTCAACATCATTTAATTCATTAATTAAACTTTTCATATTTGTTGTCATTTGTTTCGACACATTTTTTTCATTTCGATATCTATAAGTGCAGTCTTGAACAATTGCAGTTGTAATTTTTTTAGATATTAAAAAATCTTTGAGATATTTTGTTTTTCCATTTATAATAAATTGATGATAAATACAACTTGACCAATCAGCATTGTGATTGTAAGCTTGAATAATTATTAATGATTGAGAAAAATTTAATAATTGACACAATGCATTATTAACTTCATCAACAGTTAAATTAAGTAAACATGATACTTGTTGATTTGGTAGTGTATTATTTAAAAGTGATATTTGTAAAGCAACTAATTGAGCTTGATGTGAGCATTTATTTGCTAAATTTAATTTATTATCTTGTAAATAATATTCAGTTGCATGAGTAAAATTTGCAATTGCAAGTTTTAATTTTTTTTCAGTATCATCATTTTTAATAAATTTTATAATAATTTGTGATAAATTTGGTGATTTTTGAATATTTTTTTTTCTTGTATCTTTTATTAATTCACGTATTATAATTTTTGCTGCTGTTTCCCACATAATAGCAATTTCATTGTAAAGACGAAAATGTAATGCAACAAGTGTAAATAATTCTTTATCATTTGGACATTGTTTTTTACAAAATTCTAAAAGTGCTATTTTAAGTCCACTTATTTTATCCATTCCTTGACCAAGTAAAAATTCAAATTGATCATTTTCTTTAATTATTTGAAATATATAATTCATTTCAGTAAATCTACCAACACCAGTAACAAGTCTAACTAATAAACTCCATAATTTTAAACGTTGTAATGTATTTGCTAATTGTTGACATTTTTTTAATACACAAGCAATACCTTCCATACTACATGATGCTGTAAAATAATCATGTGATGTTACTAATAATTCAACAATTATTTTTAAAGAATTTATATCAAATTTTGATCCATGTGAATGACCAAGTCTTGTACTTGCATTTTTAAATAATTCCCATCCAAGTAATGATATATCACTGCATAAATCAGCAATTAATTTTAAACATATATTTAAAGGATAACCCCACATGAGCATTAAATCTTCTTGTCCATCTTCAATTTGACGTGTTATATGTAAATTAATTTCACCAACAAGAAATTTTGTTATTTCAGTATTTTTAATTTTATATGCACTAATAACATCACTTATTAAATCAAATTTTTTATCACAATTTATACCAGTTATTTCATAAAGCATTGTCATTGGATCTGTTGATACTAATAAAATTTTAAAACTTCTTTTTAAACTACCAGATAATTTATATAATAATAATATTTTATTTCCAACATTAATTCCATGTTTAAGACTTTTAATTAATTTATCAAGAAGTATTGTACAATCAATATAATTTTGATTTGAGTTTGTTGTATCAATTGAATCTAATGAAATATTTAATGATGATGTAGATAATTTTTTTTGTAATCCTCGATTTTTTAATGTTGGATATTTTTGTTGTTTATTATCATCAGATTCAGCAAGCAATGTTTTTTGTTGTATATTCATTTGATTTGGTAAAATTTCACCTTCTGCTAAACTTAAACAAAGCATTAATTTTTGTAAATCTTTGTGTTTATAATTAAATATAGCACTTATTCTTAATGCTGTTTTTAAATCTTCAATATCAATAAATTTATTTATAAGTTTTTCAACAGCTTGTTCTTCAATTTTATCATTTAATGAACAACAAACACGTAAATTACTTATACAAGATAATAATTCATTTTTTAATTTATTAAATTGTTGATATTCATTTTGTATGATAATTGATTCTGAACCAGCTAATATACAAGATTTCCACATAATCATTTCAACCATATCAATTGTTTGTTGATCAGTTGATATTGATTTTAAAGTTTTTAATGCTAATTCAAGTATTTCATATCTTTCTTTATATGATTCAACAAGTTCAGTATGTTCAATAAAAAATTTTGCAGCATCTTCAAAACAAATATCATATTTTTTAATATCATCTGAACATTTTTTCCAAAAATTATAATTTAATTTAAATTTTTTATCATTAAAATTTTTTTTAAATTCATTACGATATTTATTTAATATTATTTTTGAACATGAAAGATTTGCTATTTTTGATAATTCTAATGCATTACTATAATTTTCTTTATTAACAAGTTCTTCAATACATTTTTCAATTTCTTCATTAACAGTTGTATTATTTTCTGTTAATTTAATTTTATTAAAATCAATTTTTGTTGTTGTTTTTGATAAAATTGTTATTATTTTTAATAAAGAAGAAAAATCTGGTTCATTTATATTTATTTCATCATTAAAATTATCATCAACAAGTATACTTAAAAATTTTTTTTGTAAATGAATACTATTAAAACATGTTCCAAGAGATGTTATTATTAATTCAATTGAAACTATACCAATCCAATATTCATTATTAAGATAAGTTGTATCAACATCATCCCAATTAATCATTTTATTACTTTTTAAATTTGAACAAATATTTAAAAATTCACATAAATATTTTTTATTATTTATAAAATCACCATTTTTAACACATTCAATAAGAAATTTTGTAAATAAACATAATGGATTATCTGGTAAAAAAATTTCAAGACCACGATTAAGAGTATCAAGATATCCTAATGATACCATTTTTTGAAATAATTGTGATATTTTACGTGCTGACCATATTTGATCAGCTAAACAATCAGCATAATTTGATATAAAATCATCATCATCAACTGATATAACAAGCCATGAATAACAATAAACTGCTATTGATGATGGTTCATAACATGAAGCAAGTACAATAAGTACTGGTGATTTTAATTCACGTGATGCTTTTATTAGTGCACCTGGTGGATCTTGACTTTGATGACTCTCTAAAATAACCAACCATAAATCTTTATTTATAGATGAATTTCTTTGGTTAAATATACATGATAAATCATTTTGTAATAATCCATGTAGTTGTTTCATTTCTTGATTTATTGTTGGACTTGATGATTCCTAATAAATAAATAAATATATCAATAAATATTATTGTTATTATTAGTATATTAAAATTAATTTTAAAATGATAAATTAATTTTACTTTTGAGCTCATTTTTTGATAAATATAATTTTTTTCTTCACGTTGTTTTGATCGTTGTAAATTATACACTGGTTTATGTATGACTAGATTATAATTATTTAAACATTTTAATAAATGCTCACGTATATTGTGGTCTTTAAAATATACTGTATTTTCAAGAATCTAGAAAAAAAAAAAAAAAAACAAAAACAAATCAAAAATTAAATGTATAATTTAAATATATTTATTTATTATTTATTTTGATAAATTTATTACCTGTTCTAATGGATAATGAAAAATATGTACAACAAGAACAAATTCAAACCAATAATTATTAATTGCAAGTTGTTTTAAAAACCAAGATGATAATTCAGTATTATGAGCTCTTGAAAATTTTACAATTAAACTCCATGAATGTAATGATAAAATAAATTTATCAATGTTATTCATTGATGTAGTTTTATATTCAATTTCAAAACTTTCTTCTAAATACGTCAAAACAGTTATCAAATCTTTTGAATTTTGATATGTTATTGATTTAAGAAGGTCATCTAAAAGTTTAAAATTAAATTAAAAATTGTGATGATAAATTAATACTTTTATTTTTTTTATAAATTAATCAACTTACTTATTGAAATATTCAAATTTTTTTTAATATAATTTGCAACAGTTGTGTGAAGTCGTAAATATTCAGAATCAACTCCTAAAAATTCGATAAACGCAATACATGTAGTGATAATATCTGGTTCATTGAGATTATCAAGACCAAATATATGTGCTTGAAATGCAAATTGTGATTTAATTTTTGTTGATAAATTAAATTGTTCTTCAACAACATATGCTGCCATACTTGGTCGTGATTCTTTTAAATAATATTTATATGTTAATTTTTCATTTTTTCCATATTTTTTAATTAAATTATCATTGGCAAAATTTGGTATTGTTTCATTTTTAAATCTCCATTTAAATAATTTTTGACTATTTATATTTTCATAACCATCTAATAATTGATAAATAGTAATATCATTTTTTTTTTTTTTATTTATATCAATAGATTTTTTAATATAAAAAATTTTATTTATTATTTTCTTAATAATATTATTAGATAATGTTAAATTATCTATGATAATACCATATTCATTATTTATCATATCATAAATATTATTTATATCTTTTGAATTTTCTAATGATTCTTGTGATTTATATTTTAATAAAATAATATAAAATGCTATTAATGGATTATTTTCAAAATACATATCTTGATCATCAGATATTTTACTAATTGTTTGACAAATACAACGATTTAATAAATTTATATTAAATGATTCAGGATTATTAATTTCATTTAAATTATTTAATAATTCTTTGTCATTTAAATATAAATTATCATCAATATTTTCTTTTTTTTGATAATACAATATTGAATGTATATTTTTAAAAAAATAATCTTTATCAACATTTGATAATTTATTTGATAAAATATCAATCATTTTTTTAAATGTTATTTCAGCACTAAAAAATCTAGCTAATATTAATTTTATATCTTGACGTTCTTTTTTTATAAATATACCATATTTTGATAAATGATTAAGTAATAATTCTTTGGTAGGAAATGAAGCATTTGATTGATCAATATTTTCTAACATTTCTTCATTAATTTCTAAATTATTAAATATATTTTCTTTTTCATCTTCAATATCATGTTCATTATTATTATTATTATTATTATTATTGTTGTTTTCATTGTATTTTTTATCAACCCAGTTTATTAATAATTTAATATTATCCTCAGTTAAAAGATAATCCCAAACAGAATTACTGTCAAGCATTTTACCAAGACAAGTATCATTTGTACGAAAATAAATTTCTGTTATAATTGATGATTTAATATTTGGTTGAAGATTCATTATATAATCAATTGATAATATATTATCAAATGATTTATCTTTTATAATATTTATTGATGAATCAACACAATCATTACTATATTTATCAATACAATTAATAATTTTCCATGCTTTAATTTCATCATCATTAAAACCTTTTTTTTCCATTACATGTTTAGCTAAATAATCTCGTAAATTTGATTCTGTACATTTTATACAAATATTTTTAATATATTCAATTGGTTCTTTGCCTACATTTTCAATAATACGTGTTGCACGATGAATTGTATGTTTTTTAAGTAATTCACTTATCCATATTTCAACTTCTGAATTAAAAAAATTTTCTGTTTCTTCAATTGTCCAATGTTTTCTGTATATAAGAAATTTATGAGCTAATTTTAAATGAGTTCCTTTTGCTGATGATTCACGTACAACTTCACGATCTCCCATGCTAGACCAACCAGACCATACTCCAGCTAGTTCTCCAGCAGTTAGACATTCTACAGGTATTCCTCCAACAGCTTCCATATTTTTTTAAACAATACTAATTGTCTCACTAAAATATATAATTTTAATTATATTATTTAATTTATTAATGCAATTATTTATTTATTTATTTAAATACTTACAAATTAATATGAGATATAATATTGGTTTGGCACAAGTATCAACATTGTTGTTTGATAGATTAATTTTATTTATTTTTATTATACTTAAAAACTACCAAAAATATTAGTCATTTTAGTGTTTAAAGTTCAAATGATTGTTATACATAAAAATAAAAAATATTTATGTGATTCACATTTAATATTTCTTTGAATTTTATAATCTACTTATCGTATTAGACACATCAACATTATTCATTTGTTTATTCATTGTCTGATACTTTATTATGAATAAATTTAATTGATAAATAATGTTGTTTTATAACTATTATTATCATGAGATTTAGTTTCTTTATTTTTTTATTTTGGACGGATTATTTGTAATATATTGTTGTCATTTTGATGATCAATGACAAATTATAAATAAAATAATTAGAATGAAATAACACACTCTAAAATAAACAATAACAAAAAAAAAAAAAATATTATATCCAGCTGTCAAATGTCAAACAGTGTCAAGTGTCAAATGTCAACATAAAAAAATAACATGTAGTGACATCTTTTAGGTAATTATAATTTAAATGTAATTATTAAATACAGATGGCCAACAGAAAAAAAAAAAAAAAAGACACAATAATAAAAATTGCAATAATTGTTTAATTCTAAGATTATATTCAGTGTGATCAAACGTCTCCAAATATGGATCAAAAAAATACAACAAAATCAAAAAAATCAAATGAAGATATTCTCGCTGGTTTTCAATCAATGAGAAATGATCAAAGAACAATGGCAAGTAAATTAACAGAAATGGAAACTGAGCTAAATGAACACAAGTAAGAAAATTTATATATTAAAAAAAACAATGACTTAACCTAACTTAATTATTTGTTACAAAAATATATTTTATAATTAATTTTAATATTTAGGTATTAATAATTATTAATAATTATTTTATGATTTATTATTTATAGAGTTGTCATTGACACATTGAAAAATGTTGATCCAAAAAGGAAGTGTTACAGAATGGTTGGTGGTATATTATGTGAACAAGTTGTTGATGAAGTTTTACCAAGTCTTTTACTTAATAGAGATCAGGTAATATATTGTCATTTAGGTATATATTTTATAATTTTTATTTATATTAATATTATTATTTTTTTAATATTACAGTTGGTTAAAGTCATTGCAACATTACAAGATCAACTTGAAAAAAAAGGTGCTGAAATAAATGATTATAAAGAAAAAAATAACATCAGAATAAGAGGAATTGATGAACTTCAACAAACTGAAGAGGAACCAGCATCAAAAGAGCCTAAAAGAAATGCTCTTGTTGTTAATCCTGTTGAAACATAATTGTATAAACAATTTTTCTTATATACTTATACGTGATAATATTTCATCAACTTATATTGAATACATAAAAAAAAAGTATTTCATAATACTCATTGAATTTCTATTTATATCACTATTATTTACAGTTTATGAATTAATATTGATTAAATATATCACGTTGATTATGAAAAATAAAATAAATAAATAATTTATTTATTTTTCATTCAACAATGCAATAAATTTATCATTTTTTTATTTTTGTTTCATATTAATTTATGAGCTTAAATAATTTTTTTTTCTGTAACAATTCATTGTGGTTAAACCATTTATCATTATTTCTTTTTCATAATAAATAAATATTTTCAATTTACGTTTAATTTAATATTGATAATAATAATAATAATATGTTGTATACCTATAAATAAATAATAATTATATTTATAAATAAATGGAAAAAACATGTGTGGGATGGAGAGATATATTTTTTTTTTCTCTAAATGTCAGAAATAAAAGACAGTACCATCTGTGAGTTTTTTACGAAACTATTTACAATTTGCAACCGCCATTTTGGTTTTGTTATTTACGGAAATCACTTGTCAGCCATATTTGTATATGTTTTTATTTTTCTCTCTTTTTTTTTATTACATGGTTTTGGGAACACATGAAAACATCTAACGGTCGATGAAACCAGTTGAAACTTGTTTTTTCGCTATAAACAAAACAGAGTTGATCATACACAAAAGAAATCTGGCGGGAGGATGAACACAGAATTCATCTGTCTTCTATAAAAAACAGTCGAATATTACATTTGTTATTAAAATTATTATATTGATTGACAAGTTTACGTAATCAATGTAAAAAAAAACATTTAATTATATTATCTAAATTATCAATTTTTTTGATAAATTTTTGTGCTGTGATTAACCATAAAATCTTGTATTATAATCCGCCAAAAATTATCACGTGGATTTGTTGTCTGGGTCAAGATCATCATCGTTTGTTAATTTATCATAACAAATAATTATCATGGGTAATCAAGAAAGAGTTAGAAATAAAAGGAAAATTCAAGAATCAGTTGAAGCTGATGTTTTTGAAGCCAAAAGATCAAAATCTGATGTAAGTTTCTTTATTTTATTTTACATGTTTTTTTTTTTATTTTTACATGTTATTGTTGTGGTTGAGTTATTTGATGACATCATGCTACGTGCTTTTTTTAGAATCATGAATAATAAATATATTTAATGTTTTTTTTTTTATTATTATTATTTTAATTTTATGTCTTTCTGGAATTTTTGCATTCTCTTATTATTATTTATTGTTAATAAAAAAAATGTATTTTATTGCCTACAGTTTTCAATGAAATCATATGACTGTGGCCAATTATTGTTTAAAAAAAAAAATTTTATCTTTACTAACTTCAAGTGAATAATAGTTCATTTAACAAGTAACAAAATGTTTTATTATTTTTTATTTTTTTTTATTGCCAAAGTTTTAATCTCTCAGAAAACACAAGTACCATTCATTATCAATTAATGTGGTTTTTTGTATGTATGTCATTGTTGATATTAATATTATGAATTTTAATTACAGATGCCAATTAAAGGTGCAGGAAAAATTGCTAAAATTCTTGTACGTAATTTTTTTTGTCATGAATTATTAGAAATTGATTTTAATTCATCAGTTAATTTTATTGTTGGAAAAAATGGTAGTGGTAAAAGTGCCATACTTGCTGCACTTACAGTTGGTCTTGGTGCTCGTGCATCAGTTACAAGACGTGGTGATTCTCATCAATGTATGAAATTTTTTTTTATATATCTATATTTAAAATAAGATGATGATGATGATGATGATTAATATTAATTTATATTTTATATTTTATAATTTTAGCTATGATTAAAACTGGTAAAACATCAGCAACAATTGAAATAACACTGACAAATACTGGTCCAGGTGCATATCAACCAAAAACATATGGTGACTCAATTAAAGTTGTTCGTACAATAGGTTTACAATCATCAAGCTATGCAATCAAAGATTCATCTGGACGTATAATATCTAAAAAAAAAGGAGATTTAGATCAAGCTATTAGTTTTTTAAAAATTCAAGTTGATAATCCAATATCAGTATTAAATCAAGATTCAGCAAAAGATTTTTTACTTCAAGCAACTGCAGAAAAAAAATATGATTTATTTATGAAAGCAACACAACTTGAAACAATTGGAAATAATTATAAAGAAGCATTACAAACAAGTCAAGCATCACAATCAAAATTACAAAAAACTTATACACAAATGCAAGATGAAAAACAACAAATGGATCAATTAGAATTAAATATAAGTCGTTTAGATTCAGTTGAACAAGAAGAACGTAATCTTGAACAATTACAATCTGAATTATTATGGTCAATTGCAATAAAAGAAGAAAATAAATTACAAACAATTGAAAATGAACATAATAAAGTTGAACAAGAACTTAATAATCTTATTAATAATGAAAATAGTGAAGAAACAAAAATTAATCAAATTAATATTGATTTACAAGATTTAAATAATCAAAAAAATGATATTAATACTCAAATAATACAAGCACAAAATGATTTACGTGATAAACATACAATATATGAAAATGCAGAAGATAAATTAAATAATCATAAAAATTTAATAAAAACATGTAAAACAAAAATATTAAATAATGAAAAAAGTATGAGAGAATTTACAAAAGCACTTAATGAAGCTATTGAAGGTACAGGTGAAGCTGCAAATGAAAGAAATAAATTATTACAAACACTTACTGATTCTCAAGAAGAACATGATAAAATACAATCATCATTAGTATCACGTAAACATGAAATTAATAATTTAGAAAATACACGTCATCAATTAAATGAAGAAATATCTGAATATAAAAAACAATATGATAATGTTAATAAAAATTTAATGTCAATTAAAAGTCAATTACGTAGTTGTGAAAGTCAAAAAGGTAATGCACTTACAGTATGGCATGGTGATATGCCAAGATTTGTAAAACGTATTCAAGAAGAAGTATTACGTGGTAGAATTAAAAAACAACCAATTGGTCCTGTTGGTTCATTTATTAAAATACGTGATTCACAATGGACTCCTGCTGTTGAAAAATTTTTAGGTAAAGGAACATTTACAACATTTTGTGTTGATAATAATAATGATGCACAAGTTGTTAAAAAATTAATTGAAGAAGTATTTATTAATACACCAGCTGGTATACGTATTTATTGTAGTGAATTTCTTAATTCTGTACATGATATTAGTCGTAAATGTGTACAATCACAAAAATATTCAAGTCTTTTAAATACAATGGAAATAACAGATGTAAATGTTACAAATTATCTTATTGATTCATTTGGTATTGAAAGAGTATTATTAATACCAACAAGTAAAGAATGTACTGATATTTTAAAACATTTTCAAACAGTACCAAAAAATTGTTCAAAAGCAATAACTAAAACTGGTGATACATTTTATCCACAACCAAATTATAGAACTTATGGTGGTGTTGTACATAAACCACAATATCTTGAAGTATCAACAACACAAAAAATTCAATCATTAAAAAATGAAATAAATGAATATGATAATCAACTTAAAATTATTAATTCTGATGTACAAAAAGTTAGAAATAAACGTATTGAAATTGATAATCGTTATGCTGAATTATCAAATGAAATATCACGTTTTAAAATAATATTAACAAAACTTAAAAATAAAATTGATGAAACAAATGAACAAATCACTGGATTAAATGAAAGTAATAATAATATTGAACTTTATCAAAATGAAATAACACAATTTAAAGAGAAAATTACAGCAGATAAAGAAATTGAAAAAAAATTACTTGATGCAAAAATTGAATTTGATAAAAAATTTAATGATACATATAATATATATAATGAACAAAAAAAAATTTTAAATTTACTTGAAAAAAAAATACAACCAATTAATAATAAAATTAAACAATTAGAAAATGAAAAAACAAAACTTGATGTTGATTCAAAATTTGCAACAAAACGTGTAGAAACAATACGTAAAAAATTACAAACTATTATTGGTGAAGTTGAAATACAAAAACGTGCAACATCACAAGCTGTTAATGAAGCTGAAAAACATTGTTTAAGAGTTGATACAACAAGATCTGCTGGTGAAATAAAAAGATTATCAAGTCGTCTTAAAGCTGAAATTGATGCTGTTAGAAGAGAAGTTGGTAATCGTGATCAATTAGTTGAACAATTAACTGAATTAAGAACAAAACATGGTGGTATTATTGAATTTTTTCAAAAATTAAATGAAACAAATGAAAAACATTTAATTAGAGTTGAACAAAGAAGAAAACATTGGTCACGTATGAAAAAAGAAATGAGTGCACAAGTTGAACATGCATTTGAATCAATTTTAAAATTAAGAGGTTACAATGGTTTTATTTTAATTAATCATCGTGATAAAACATTAGAACTTGAAGTAACACCACAAAATACACAACAACGTGCTGTTAATGATGCTAAAACATTATCTGGTGGTGAAAGATCATATTCAACTGTTGCATTTATTCTTTCACTATGGGAATGTACATCTGTACCATTTTATTTTATGGATGAATTTGATGTATTTATGGATAAAATTAATAGAAGAATGGTTATGGATTGTCTTCTTGAACATGCTAGAACACATCGTCAATGTCAATTTGGATTTTTAACACCATTAGATGCTTCAATTGTTACTGCTAATGAAAATCTTAAAATTCATCGTATGCATAATCCAGAAAGAGATAATAATACTCAACAAGAATAATTTTTTCAATTTGTGAGTTTTTATTTTTCTTTTTCATTTTCATTAATTTTTTTCTTTTTTTATTTTTTGTTTGTTTGTTTTTCATTATTATTATTTTTTCTTTAGTTCAAGAGCATTTACATGATGACAAAATAGAAATAGAAATAGAAATAAAAATAAAAATAAAAATAAATAAAATTAAGTTCAATGACATTGTTAAAAGCAAAATTATCAAGACAAAAAAATTTATATTGTTTTTAAAAATTAATCAAAAATATTTATACCAAAATTGTTATAAATTATTTTTATTTAATTTTTTAAAAACAATAAAATAGTTTATTATAATTTTATTGCTCTTAAAATTGCATTAAACTTATTAATTATTAATTATTAATTATTTATTTATTTATTTTTTCTAAAAAAAATCATAAAGACTTTTATTTCATAGTTTTATAACTATTACTATTATTATTATTTTTTATTATTTTATTTTATCATAAATTATTTCTAAAATACTCAGACAATTTATCTAATGCCTTTAATATTATTTTTGAGTCAAGTTGATATTTATATCGATTTCATATCGATGCAATAAGAAAAAAAAATATGAATCCACTGTTTCTATGTATAGTTGTTTTCAAAGTTTATTGTTCCTAAGATAAAAAGTTAAAATATTTTTTTACTATAAAAGTAAATATTAAAATGATATATATTTAACAAAAAAAGATAAACAAAATACCGTCAAGTATTTTTGTCGAAATTTATTCTAAGTTTATTTAGGTGATAAGTTATTGAGCAAAGATTTTCATGTAAATTTTTTTTTTTTTTTTTTCATAATATTTCTTCAATATTCGTTTGTATAACTTAACGTAAAAAAAAAAAAAAAATCAAAAAAAAAAAATGTGATTGAAAACATTAATACCTGTGAAAGGAAGATTTAGACAATCATTCCAAAAATTTGGCTAGTTCCAAATGTATCTTTGCCTTATAGTATATAATCTATATGTATGTTTATTTTTAATTTAAAATATAATAAAGATTTGTTCCAGTTTTTCAATTGAAAAAAAAATTACATGTTTTTTTTTATTTTTTATTTTATAATAATAATTATTCATTAATTTCTTTATAGTAAATTCAACGATAAAAAGAAATAATTAACAATTATTTTTTACAATTTAATTTCAATAAAATTATGATGAAAAAATAAAAAGTAGATCAAGGTTCTTAGGTGTGGTGCTTTGATGTTGGTCAAGTGTGCCAAAAATTTTTCATATATTATGCAGTCGTGCTCGTAATTAGGTAACTCGATTTTTCTGGTCACAGGTGAAAGTACTTGAGCGTAAATAAAATAAATAAAAAAAAACATTCAACTTTATTGCTTGAATAAAATAAATAAAAATAAAAGTGATTGGGAATAATTGAATGAAAAAATAAAAAAACAACAAGATAATATGATAATTGCTTTTATCAAATGATTATTTTATTGTTAATAAATAAATTGGTAATTTTAATATGATGGCTTAGTGATGAATAGCAGCATAAGCAACTGGTGAAGCTTGATAATATTGTGCTGCTTTGTATGCAATTGGAGCTGGTGCTGCGGCATAAGCAACTGGTGCTGCTGGTGCTGCAGCATAAGCAACTGGTGCTGCTGCTTTTAATGCAACTGTTGCTGGTTCTTTACGTACAACAGCATTGAAACCATTAACTGCATCAGCAGTATAGTCGACAATTCTTTTAGTTCCATCACTTTCAAGAAGAGAGTAACTTCCTTGAACAAGATCACCATCACGAGTTTCTTGTGCACTTTTGTAATCACCAGTAAGTGAATCAGCTACATCATAGTCTAAAAAAAAATAATATAATTAATTTAATTATATAAATTTTCATTGTGTATTTTAAAATAATATTTTAATTATTATTTTAAAACTCTTACTGTATGAGTATTGTGGATGTGGATCAAATTCAGCATCAACGTGTTTAGTAATGACTGGTGTTGCAACTTTTGCTGCATATGCAACTGGATGAGCAGCATATGCTAATGGTGCTGGATGAGCAGCATATGCCAATGGTGCTGGATGAGCAGCGTATGCTAATGGTGCTGGATGAGCAGCATATGCCAATGGTGCTGCTGGAAGAAAACCAGCTTTTGCTGCTGCTACAAGAGCGAAAAAGGTGATGAGCTAGAATAAAAAAATTATTATTATTATTATTTTTATTATTAATAAACAAATATTTTATTAGAAAGTTTAGATCCATAATTAAAAATTTAAATTTTTCACAGTTGTTTTTTATTACACACCTTGAATGCCATTGTAAGTCTCTTGATCGAAGGATTCAATCGAATGATGTCTGTTTGCTGAGGGTTTTGCACTTTATATACTATTCAGGTGAAGTAAAAAAAATACACAGACAAACACACAGTTATGGAATATACATTGAAATTGTGGATGGACATATTGATGCAATCGGTTGAAAGAGAGAGAAATAAAAAGCAGGGGAGTCAATGACGGTTGGCCAAATAGCGTTGGACAAGACTTGAAATAATTGACCAGGGGTAATCGCAACCACACCCAATGTGATAGTAGTTACCCTGATCCTTATGTTGATTGTATCAAGCCCTGTGACCGGACTAGGTCGTGGCCTTGTCTTTCATTGCATTACATTTTGTTTTATTTATTTATTTATTTATTTTTTTTTTTGCCTTCGAATTTTTAAAGTTATATTAAATTCATATATGATATATAAGTATATATATATATATATTTTAACGTATTTAGAAAGGAAAATATTAAAATATAACCAGCATATTTTAATTATATAATTAATTTTTTATTTTTTAATTATATTTTACATAAAAATTCACATACTTTTTAATCAACAACTGATAAAATCTCATGAATTATTAAATGACTGAAAAAAAATTTGAGGATTTTGTTTATCATGTTGAGTTGCCAATACAACAAGACATTATTTTTTAAATGATAAATATTTAATGACTTCTGCAAAATTTTTAAATTTATAGTTTCATATTGATGAAACTATAAATTTAAAAATTTTTTTTATGAAATAATGTCTTCATGACCAAGTTGGTTGTAGGTTTTGACTTGTTGGTAAAAGAGTGTCTGGATCCGGAATCCAGTGAGGTCGTGGTTACTTTCAAGGTTTTACCTTAATCGTCTTTGTCTTGTGATAATGTTAATTGGATAAATAATAAAAAAAAATAAAATATATATATAGGTATATAATATGATCAGTAAAATCCATTTACAAAAACACTTATTATTTTTGTAAATTTAACAAAATAAAAACAAGTATTAAAAATTTATAGCATTATCCAGAAGAATAAACAACATGTTACAAATTTATTCGTAGGCGTTGAGGATACTTGTAGTATGAATGTAATCACAATCATTGATATGTATATTTTTTTTTTAAAATTATTTCTGTGATTTTTTATTATTTATTTTGATATAACTATTTGTATACAATTCAAATCTAACAAACAATTTTATTGCTGTATATATTTTTATTGATTAACATGGAATACAAAGATTTATTTTAAACCAAGTGGAAAAATATTTTAAATAACGTCTGATGGTGATAAAGCCGGATCACCAATGCTTGTTATCAAGTTGAATACCTGATTGACGATCATTTTGTTGTAAAATACTAATAGTATTGTAGAATAATAAAACTTGATAGATAAAATTTACGAGTAAATTCATGGTTGTTATTTAGCATCTTGGTATTTTGTTGAATGAATTTTTTTTTTTTCATTGACAGCAGGATATAGTATGATATCTTGTGAATTCATTGTCCAGATGTAGGTACTAAATTTTATAGCATGTATTTGAGATTCAAGGTCTCAATGATATGTCTCGACGATACTTGTGACCTTCAATGGTAATGTCCTTTTTTCTCAAAGCGATGGTGTAAAAGTAATCCCTTCAGTAAACGAAAGGACTATCTTATTTTATTTTTTAAATTAACATACCACAAACAATTTATTTTTTTTTTTCAATTAAATTTATTTTTATAAAAATTAACAAAAAAAGAAAAATACTTTAATTTATTGTTTCAATTTTAATAATAATAAATTTAAAAAAAAAATAAAATAAAATAATTCACAGTTGATTGAATTATTTAAAAAATTTAAATTTCAAATAAATTACATGGAAAAAAAATAAAATAAATAGTTCAATGTAAGTTTGAGTCGTGAAAGAATTTATAATTTCTATCGTTACGTCTATAAAAAATTACTCTACATCCTGATAGTGCGTAAAATAAACATTAAACGACCCAGATAAGACAGAGAGTGTGTGATAGAATCGACATTGTAATGAAAGCGAAACTTATTTAAAACGACCTTCAGTGCGTTCATCACATCATCATTAAGAGAAAGGGAACCTGACTGAGTATACAACTCAAGTGCAAGCCATATTCAACAAGTCTATTTTGTTCACTTCCTACTTGTGACCTTAAACGACCTTGAATCATCTGATGCTTCTTCAAATCATCTTCCTGTGTCTCTGTAATTATTGTTATAATTTTATTTTTCTATTTAATTTATAGAAAAATAATTTTTCATTTTTTTTTTTTTTTAATAGGAATAATTAATAAAAAAAAGTACTTATATATATTTTAAAACTATATTGAAATTTTATTTGACAAGTTACAAGTACAAAATGAAATTACATACAATAATAAAATAATAAATTGAATTACATTATTTATGTGATAATATATGACTTGTATATTCGGATTTTTATTAATTTATATTTTTATAATTTCAGACTTAGATTGAGTAAGAGTAGTATGGTGATGAGTATGCTACATGAGCAAGATATGGATGTGGTTGGTATTTTTGGGCATATACTGCTGGTGCAGCATGTACAGCTGGTGTTGCTGGTGCTCCATATGTAAGTGCTGGTGTATATTTTGCAACTGCTGGTGCTACATAAGCTGGTGCTGCATAAGCTGCAGTGGCATGAACAACTGGTGCTGCAAATTTCTGAATTGCTGGTGCTCCATAAGTAAGTGCTGGTGTATATTTTGCAACTGCTGGTGCATATGCAACTGAATGAGCTGCTGGTGCATAAGCTTGAGCTGGTGCATATGCTGGTGCATAAGCTTGTGCGTATGCTTGAGCTGGTGCATAAGCTTGTGCATATACTTGAGCTGGTGCATATGCTTTTGTGGCAATTGGTGCAGCTTGATAAACTGGTGTGGCAGCTTTAATTGCTAAACCAGATGCTTCTTTACGTACAACAGCATTAAAACCATTAACTGCATCAGCAGTGTAGTCAACAATTCTTTTAGTTCCATCACTTTCAAGAAGAGAGTAACTTCCTTGAACTGAGTCACCATCACGTGTTTCTTGTTGGCTTTTGTAATCACCAGTGATTGAATCAGCTACATCATAGTCTGTAAGTCAAATTAAAAATTATTTTATAAATTAATTATAAAAAATATATATAAAATGTGATAAAAGTAGTTGTAAAAAAATTATTATACTCACTGTAAGAGTATTGTGGATGTGGATCAAATTCAGCATCAACAGTTTTTGTGATGACTGGTGTAGCAACTTTAGCAAGTGCTGGTGCACCATAAGCTATTGCTGGGCTAGCTTGGAAACCAGCATGAAGAAAACCAGCATTAGCTACTGCCATCAAAGCAAAAAGTGGAATAAGCTAAAAAAAAAAAATTTAATTATTTTATTTTTTAGACATTTATTGATCTTGATAAATCAATAATTTTCTTTATATATTTATCTACCTTGAATGCCATTTTTATTTATTTATTTTCAGTTGATCTGACTGTTTGACGATGCGTTTGATACTGACTTAATAATTCAGTTCAACGTGTATTTATATGCATCCAAACAACCCGTCGAATTATTTTTGAAAACTTGATGATCCTGTTGGTGGTGGTGGTCATGAATTTTATTTTATTTTATTTTCATGGCGTAACGCCTTTGAAAAGCCCATTTCACAAAGTATCAACCAACCAATAGGTGCTTTGCATCCAAGAAAAATGAAAAAAAAAAAAAAGAAATGAAAGACAAACGGCAGGGTGATCCCGATCAAAGACTCCTGAACTTTCACTGGGGCTGGATTCAGTCTGGTTAAAACCGCGCCCAATGTCAGTCTCCTTTGAGTATATGCAATAACGATTCTTCTTACTCATGTCGAATGACCTGAAGGACTTGAGCAATTTTCAATTCATGCTAATTGAGTAACTTGAAACTTAAAACCACATGGACCTTGTTTTAATACATATATATTATTATAAATATAGTAAAATAATATTTTATAAAATACTTTATTTGATTGGCACTTTAATATTTGATGATAGTACAATTGAAATATAAAAATTATTTTATTGCAAAAGTTAAAACCTTGATACTTAATCACACTAAAAATAACAAGTCTTCTTAATCACCACAATTTTACAATGTGAATTCTTTTAGTTAAAAAAAAAAAAATAATAAATAAATAAATAAATAAAAGAAAGAATTGATGAGCTTTTTTATACCACATGCTATTATATATCTGATGAAGATGTCTTTAGTCGTATAACATATGTTGTATCATCAAATACACATATTTTATATGGAAAAAAAAAATAATATAATTTAAAAAAAAAAATTTTATTAATGACAAATATTTTTCACCTTCTTTTTACCTTTCTTTTTTTTTTTTTTAGGTTTTTATAAGCTGGTCTTCGGAGGTCTTTGGGTTCACGGTCTGCAGACACATGTGTGTTGCATTTTTTGGACCAAAACAAGACAAGGAACAAACACGAAAGTGGGTCGCATTACTTGAATTGGTCTTTGATACTCATTATCACCTTTTTTTTTTAATTTTAATTTTAATTCTTTTTATTTTGCAGATCGTTATTCTTATCTCAACATCTACCAAGGTTTTATAAATACCAATTAAACGTTAATTGTAAATGATATGCATTTTTTTCAAATGAATATATACATAAAATTCAAGTACTTGTTTTTTTTACAATGAACAATTTCAAGAATTTTTAAATGTATAAAAAATAATTTGAAACAAAGAAATTATTATTTTATTATTTACATAATTATATTTATTTTTACTTTAAAATAACTATCATTATGTACATTCACTCAAAAAAAAAAAAGGCTACAATATAATTTTGGTATTGGTACTACTTAAAGCTGTGGTATATTATTACATAAATAAAAATTTTTAAAAAGTTAAAAAAAAAAATTCATTATGCCCAGAGGCCAAGTGCATGTAGTATGATTGATAATTGAGCTTAAATTACAGCTGTTGTAAAGAAAAAATTATTTGCTGTTACCAAGCGATTGTTGATGTTGCTTTTCGTCAGTGTAAATGAAAGATCAATCAAACAATTTTCGAGTTAAATTGATATACATTATGTAGAGATGAATCAATCATGAAATTATTTGAGCTTCTGCTTTTACTCGATAATTTAAATTTTTTTTTATTATTAAAAAATAAATTAAAATTAATCAATGTAAATTGTCCGTGAAAAAAGTGATTTACAACTTTTTTTTTTTTTTTCTTTCTCTCTTTGAACTAATGTAATAATCATCTTTTATTTTTTAATGCCTACACTTTTATTTTGCATAACATGGTATCGTTATGGTGATTCTTCAAGGCTAACTGAGACTTTTAGATCAACTATACCAGACAGTAAAAAAATAAATAAAAGTACAAAATTTGCAGGAACAATAAAGGAATAAATTTAAAACAATTCTTTTTTATACAAAAAAAAAATATACTTTCACTAAGAAATATATTTTATCATTGCCATTTATTATATCAATACAAAAAAAAAAAAGACCTGGTCATGTTTGTTGGAGCTTGTGGCCCATTTTATCTTGGACTAGGGTTGTTGAATTTTATCATTACAAAAAATATTCAGAATAAATAATAAATAAAACAAGTAATTTTTTTTTTTTTTAAATTATCATTTTTATTTTATTTTCTTAAAAAAAATTTATTCATGTTTGCCAGGTAATAGTCTAAATTAATAAAATAAAACTAATTAATGAAGATATGCATATGATGGTGCTGCATGAACAACTGGTGCTGCATGAACTACTGGTGCAGCTTTGACAGCAACTGTTGCTGGTTCTTTACGTACAACAGCATTGAATCCATTAACTGAATCAGCAGTGTAATCTACAATTCTTTTTGTTCCATCACTTTCAAGAAGAGAGTAACTTCCTTGAACTGAGTCACCATCACGAGTTTCTTGTTGGCTTTTGTAATCACCAGTGAGTGAATCAGCTACATCATAGTCTGTAAGTCAAATTAAAATATTTTATATAAATTATTAATAAATTATATATAAAAATAAAAATTTTAAAAATTATATATACGTACTGTAAGAGTATTGTGGATGTGGATCATCTTCAGCATTGATGGTTTTAGTTTGTACGGCAACTGCTGGTGCTGAATGATATGCAACTGCTGCTGGTGCTGAATGATAAGCTACTGCTGGTGCTGCATGATATGCAACTGGTGCTGGTGCAGCTTGATAAGCTACTGCTGGTGCAGCGTGATATGCAACTGGTGCTGGTGCTGGTGCTGCATGATAAGCTAGTGGTGCTGGTGCAGCATGATAAGCAACTGGAGATGCTTGATAAGTTTGGTATTGGGCAGGAAGAAATCCAGCATTAACTGCTGCCAAAAAGGTGGTAAGAATTACAATCTGAAATATAAAATAATATATTAAAATTAAAATTAAAAAATCATATACATTATTAATATTATTTAAAAGTATATGTTGAATAAATTCAACTCACCTTGAAAGCCATTGCTATTGTGCTGTTGTATTTTTGTTGGTAGACTGATGCTGTCTGTAGCGTGATATAGTGCTTATATATACTACCTCCCGATGTCCAAGAAGTAGAGCTTGTTATTGTGTAACACCAACAGAAATATGCCCCGCCTATTGACATTCACATTTGTCCAAAAATCGCGCGATTCCCTAAAATTTTTTTTTTTTTTTTTCTTTATATTTTGCCATATTTTTCAGGCATTTTCTTTTTTGCACCTGCTTTCTTTGTGTCAACATGTATTATTTAATTTTAAAGTTAAACAACACATTTCTTCAAGTGAAAAAAGTGCAATTTTTTTATTTTATTTTGTCAACTATTTTACATTAAATTTAGATTAACAAATTTCAAGTCATGTTATTTGTATAAAAAAAAATTATACTTTCACATACGTAATGTCAAAAAAATTTAACCAATACCAAAATCTGTATCAAGACAATATTTTTTTAATGCGTAAATTAGCTACGTAATTTTCTGTATATGTAATAATTATTTTATATCGTAATTAACAATACAAATTTTTTTTTTTTTAGTTCATACAAATGAAATAATTCGTTTTAAGAAGGTGGATGCTTTGGGCGACAGACAAACATAATAATTATAATTATATATGGTTTGTTTTTTGCTTAAAGAACCTCCTAGAAATTATCAGAAATATTGAGTAATTTATGTTAAATTATTATACAATTTTAATTAATTTTCCAAGCATGTATACATCAACAATATTTACAACAACAATTATTTATTTATGGTATATATATATTTGTCAAGTCTGACTGAGCTATATATAATCATCTAAAAAAAGTAATACATATACATATATATGTTTGTTAATAAAAATAATCGCATAATTAGATATAAATGCAAATAATGTAAAGTTCTAAGAAATATCAATTAATAGGTCAATTTTATATTGACACACAAAAATAACTAAAACAGCTTTCTCAGTCCTTGATTAAATTTTCTAAACGCATTTATGTTTAATTCAAGACAATTGTTCAACTAATGTCAACCATATATTTATCACTCAAAATAAAACAATAATAAAATGCAATAAAATTGTTGAAAAATAAAATATCTATACATCATGGATGATTCAATTTAGTAATTTACATGCAAGTAACGTTGTCGAAGGTCGGATTGGTTACAAGACAATGTGCACGTTCATTCTTCTTTCGTCAACAAGTGTCTATCATTTTATTTTGATTGAGAAATATAATTCTACAAAAAAATGTGTAAATAAATAAAATAAATACTAAAGTAAAAATAATTTTTAATAATTTCTATAAAAATTATTAAAATTTTATCAAGTTTACTAATCAAATTAAAAAATATCAAATTATCATTCAGAGTAGTTGATGAATTATTGATTCATATTATTTCAACAAAATACTTTCCATAAAAGTAATAATTGACAAAGTCAAGAGAATCAATATAAATTCAATACATGCACCTTGTTTTGTGTCTCCAATATTATTTGGGTCTAACTTGTGTAATAATATTATTGCATAATCATATTGGGTAGGTGTAGATGTAGACTTTGTATTTTTTTTTGGGAGTGGCTGATTGATTGATACAAAGTGGCAAGTGCCAATTCAATATTATTAGCATGTTTTTTTTTTGTTTTTTTTTTTATATGAAAATAAAGAAAAAAAAACCTGAAATTGTTGGTTTAACTTTCATTCGTTTTTTTTTTTTTTTTTCAACACAGGGATTTTTGAGAGAGAAAGTATATCAAGTGTATTATCATCAAAAAATTGAATATAATTATGATAAAATAAGATAAACAATGTGAATTTAATATGTGACTTAAAATAAAATTTATTCAATGAAAAAAAAACAATAATAGAATCATTTGATTATATTTACAGTATAATAATGTCAATATAAAATTAATATGCACGATAGTAAGCACCAGCAGCTGGGCTGTATGCAAGTCTAGCAACAGGAACACTGTATGCAGCTGAATAAGCTGGATAGTTGAAGCTAACAGCAGGTCTGGCAATATAACGAGCACTTGGTATAGCAGCAACAGCTGGAAGTGGACTTGAAATTGTTGCTGATACTGGAACAACTTGTTGTGCTAATGGTTTAGCTTGTAATTTAAGTTTTTGTTTATCTGAAGATTTACGAATTGGTTCTGATCTTGCTTCAAGAATTTCTACATCTGAATCTGGTCCAAATTCAGGAACTGATGGAGCAACTGGTGATACTGATGCAACTGCTGGTGCAACTGGAGCTAATCCAATTGGTGCTATTGCTGTAAGTGCTTCATTTCGTACAACTGCATTAAAACCATTGATACTACTGTAATTAATAATTTTAAAATTTTTATTAATTAATTGATATATTTATTGTTTATTTTAATATGATAATAATTTTTAGATAATTACTCTGATGTATATTGAACAACTCTGCGAGTACCATCAGCCTCAATAAAACTGTAACTTCCTGAGACAATATTTCCATCACGAGTCTCTTGTTGGTTTTTGTAATCACCAGTCAAAGAATCAGCTACATCATAGCCTGTGGTAATGAAAAAAAAAAAAATTAATATCACAAATAAATTTTAACTAATTTAATTGTTTTTACTGACTGTAAGAGTATTGAGGATGTGGATCATTTTCTTCAACTTCAACAGTTTTAGCAATAACTACTGGTGAAGCTTGAACAACTGGAGCCACTGGCACCACTGATCCTCTAACTAGAGTGGCAATAGCCAAGATAATAACAAACTAAAATAAATAATAATATGAATATTAATTATAGATGTAATAAATTAATTAATTAATTTTTATAATAATTGTTTTCTCACCTTGCAAGCCATTTTTTATTGAATGTTTTTGTTGTTTGAAGACAAAGACTGATGGTTTGAACTAAGATTCCTTGGGTTTATATACATCGGGATGCTATCATAATGATGACAATAAACAACAGCAGCAATATCATGCACCACAATGGTAAATCCCCACCAAATTAAATTTTGTCACAATTTGACCTCCTAATAAATGCGTCTCTTGCTTACTAACTTGTGTGTACTTGTATATTATTACTTAATAACAATATGTTTGTATAGAAACAATGATTACATAGTCGTCTATAATTCTCTTGAACATCGACATCAGTCATTACGCGACTTGATAACCAAGCACTTCCAAAGTAGATTTTGTGTCTTATTTTTTATTTTTTTTGTAAGTATATGCATTTTTATTAGGAAATAATTGAATTATTGCCAATTTACTAGTAATTAAAATAATAATACTGTTACAAATAAAGCTCATTACTTTTTATATGAATTTTTAGATGAAAAAAAAAATTATTAAATAAATGATTATGATAATATCATTAAAATAGGTATGAGCTTTATTTAAAATCAAATAATAATAGTAGTTAAATATAAAAAAAATTATAAATAGAAATTAAGTGCTAAATTTTTTAAAATCATGACAATGCAAATTGTAAATTGGCTATATATTTTTTACTTGATGTCAAGTAGTCGATCAATCGATTTTAATAATTTTTAAATGTTGATTTAAAATGACAAATTGTTTTTACAATATACAAGGACACTTGAAATATTATTTTAAATATTTATTTCAAGGATTTTTTTTAGTAATTTATCATGTATCTAAAATTGAAGGTCATGAAAAAATTAAAAAGAAAAAAAAAAAAGAACTTTTTTTAGAAAGTTGAATAGACATTTAATTAGATATATACAAAATAGACACCCAATGTCAATAGCCTCTTTATAATTTTACTAGTTATTCAATATACAATTGGGTGTTGCTTAACTTTTTGAAAAATATATGCAAAAAAATGATCAGCATGTTAAAATTATTGCCAATATATACTGACAAATATTTTATTTTTTATTTTTTATTTATTGTGAAATTTAAATTTTAAATGCTCTTTTTTTTATTGTCGATGAATAAAAATATATATACATAATAAATTTGTGATTGAATGACAAAAAAAATAAAATAAAATAAAAAAATTAAACAGTATCGGTGAAAGAAACTCGAAATAATCAAGATATAATAAATTGAAATTCGAGATTAAATATTGATTCGAAACGGAGGTGAAATGAAATGTCCAACCTTCTGAATGACTTTGAATTATTCATAAATTTATATTGAAGGTGATCTGATTAATTTTGATATTATTAAGTAAAACTGTAATAAATTTAGAAAAAAAATTAAACATCTTAAAAGCTTTTGTTGGTTTTTTTTTTTTTTAAATGATATATTTATTAATATACAAAAAATAAAAAGACAATAAAAATATAATAAGTCAAATATTACAATTTTAAAATTATATAATAATGACTAGGTCTAATGCTATAATATTAATTTATTTTTAGAATGGATAAAAAGGTGTTGGAGGACGATATACTGGTCCTGTTGGTGCAATAAAAGGTGATACTCTAGCAACTGGTACAGCTGGTAATGCTGGAGCTACTGGTGCTACTGGTGCTGCTGGAACTGCTGGAACTGCTGGAACAACAGCAGCTTTAACAATTGCTGGTTCACGATGTACAACAGCATTAAAACCATTTATTGAATCAGCAGTATATTCAACAAGTCGACGAGTACCATCAGCTTCAATTAAACTGTAACTTCCAATGACAACATCACCATCTCTTGTTTCATGTTGTGTTTTTGCATCACCAGTAATAGCATCATTAACAGAATAACCATATGAATATTGTGGATGTGGATCATAATCTGTTGGTGTTCTAACAATTGGTACTGCTGGTACTGGAATAATTCCACCATGAGCCAGTACAACAAATGATCCAAGAATAAGTATAAACTGTTTAATAAATAAATATTTTTTAAATTAATATAGATTCGGTAAATATCACTGATATTATATTAATACACTTTTTTTTAATTTTTTTAATTTTTTTATAAATAACACTTTATTTTTTCTTATTGAAATTTCTCACCTTAGCGACCATCTTGATTGAGTTTTGTTTGACTGTTTATTTGTCAATGAAATTGAAAGCAAGACTGATGATAAAAAAATAGTTTACCAAGGTATTTATAGCATACCAGTCACAATATATTTATGAGCTAATGACAAAGAAAAAATTATCAAATATATATATATGTTTGTCATAAAACACCCCACGTGCATGGTAAACAGTTTGACCAAGTTGTACGTGATCTGAGCTTTGAAAGGAAAAAGTTTTTGTTGCTCTACTTTTTTTTTTTTTCTTCACATGATGCAATATGCTTTCATTTTCTTTATTTTAATAATAATTATTAATAAACAAATAAGTTATAAATAATTATTAAGAAAAGCTATACAAACAAAAATCTAGATAGATATTTTTATTTTTTTTGTTTTTAAATTTATCAATTTCCCAAAAAATATCAATAGAATATTTGTAACAACATAAGTATGCAATCTAAAATATATATTTTTTTTAAAATTATATTAAAATAAATAATTTACCATCTCAATTGCGAAAAAAAAAAATAAATAAATAATATAACTTGCGAAATTGAAGATGACAAATATGATGATAAATATAAAAAAAAAGAATGAAATAGTCTAATTTATATTCATGATGATACACAAAAAGTACTTTCACATTGAATCAGAATATAATTAATAATACGTGAGGTGTTGAGTTGTTTATTAATAATAAAAATAATAATTAATAATTTTATTTAAAAAAAAAAATATATATATATTAATAATGATACTTTATAGTGATAATCGATTTGATGATTCAACAAGTGAGTAAATGAGAAGATGAGTTGTAACCTTGACCGTGAAAAATTCTTGTATCAACAATCTAAAGAAACACAGTTGTGTAACCAAGCGGTTGTCCTCATCACAACGAGGTCATTCATATCGAGTCATCCTCTATACTTATTTTTGTGTGATATTCTTGATGCTCGTCTTTATTTTTCGAACATTGACCTGACTGCATAAAAAAACTTGTCTTTTGAAGTAATTTTTTAAATAACTCTATATCAGACGTTGATTATTGATTAATGAAGATATAAAATTATTAATGATCAACATGCAGATAATTTGATTGATATCGTAATGATTTTTTTTTATTCGAATATGTGGGAATTAAAATAAAAATTCAACTATAAAATTCGTGAAATTTTATATGAAATAAGAGATATAATATTAAATGAAATAAATAAATAAATTTGAGAAAAAATTCGAAAATTATATGCTGTAATCATCATCATCATAAAGAAACGAAAGGAAAATTATTGTAAATTATTTAAGACAAGTTGGTGAAAGTGACGTAACACTATACGAGTTGTTAAATTTATTTTGTTGCATTGGTCATATAGTAAAAATAAGTGGATCAAGTGTTGAATTCAAAAGGCCCCGAATCTGGGGCGTGGTGTGGTCCAGTCAAACATGTGAATTTATTTATTTTTTTTCTTGTGATATAATAGTGTTTTTTTTTTTAAAGGAAATAATAAAATACATCTTGATATTTATGTGAATAAATATTACACTAAAGAATTGAGTTCTTTCAATTACTCACTTAAATTACTGATGTAAAATTTATTTCATGATTAACATTAAATTTTATTTTCGATATTTATTAACTTGGTATTCAATTAATTAAAATTAGTTTATAAAATTTTTTTATAATTAAAAATTCATTTATTAATGAAAGGAAAAAAAAATAAAATAATAACAAAAAACAAATTAATTTTATCAAGAAATATGTAATCGTGAGAATTTGCCGGGGGCTAGGGCGGCTTGTTCATTGTCTGAAACAAACCATCAAGATGGCCTTGACTAAAGAAACCCTTGTAATAACGCTTCAACGTCAAGAAAATAAGCTCAGTATCAATTGTTGGGTATATTTTTTTATATATTTATTTATTTACTGGCAAACTGGTATATAATTATGTCGGAGGATAGGAAAATTGAGTATATAAAAATAAAATATTGTTATAAAAATTTAAAATACTGAAATTCGACATGGTTTCTAAAAAAAAATTTAAAATGCGTAATAATTACATTTTATTTTTTTTTCCATATGAAGATTGTGATAGCCAGGCAATAATTATGATTGTATTAAATGTTTTTTTTTTTCTGTAGACATCGTTTTTATCTTTCGATATATTTCAAATTGAGTAGTTCCAAATGAGGGCGCTTTGATCAGGAATTCAATTTAAAATATTTCGAAAAGTGGTAAACTTTTTTACCGATATACTTACAAGATAAAATTTCTATCAGTTTTCTCCGTATAGTTTCTTTAAAATACATACTGAGTCTGTATTTACTGAGTTATAAAAATTATCATAAATGATTTAATGAAATCTTGGATAATTTGATATATGAAAAACTTGTCAATTTTATTATAAAAATATCAATCAAGTTTATTAGATACTGACTTGGTAAATATTTGTCAATAGGTTCTTTGACCTTGATCATAAATATTTTCATCAGGTATGATGAAAACCTGAACAACAACAGCCAATAACACAGCAACACCACCAACATCAAGAAGATATTTTAAATATAAATTATTGATTGAAATAATCTGGTAAATCGTAGACAGTGGTTATAGCTTCCGGAAGACCATGACCGTCAGACATTCTCAAGCTCAATAGTCATTTCTAGAGTTTATTAACTCACGATTTGCCTTTCTAGGTGATTTATTAATGCGTTCAGCGAAAGTGTAAGTCGTAAGGATAGGCCATAGAACCCATACCTATACTTAGCTTTTTTTTACAACTTAAAAACATATATTTGAAACAAAAAAAAAATCTAAAATACATACGGAATTTATAATTTATTTTTAAACATTTATTCTTTCTGTAAATTTATATATAAGTACATACAGATAATAAAATACCGGAAGTTACTTGACGCTACCTTGAAAGAATAGAATGTTTATCTATACATTTTTTTTTCTAGCTCAATAATTCAGTCTATTTAATCATTTTTATTTTATTTTTTTTTGGCAAATTATCTTGGAATGCTGTACGCAAAAAAAAAATAAAAAAAAATTAAACATACCATTTATATTTGCAATTGTCTAGAAGAAAAATTTCATCGTGAACAATGATTTGTTGCATAAGTAAGAAGGTGCGGGCCAACCTTGAGAATAACTTTGATCTCGTCTTTCTTAAATTGTTTATCATTTTTTATCTTGAATGAAATACATATTTGTAACCAATCAACGAAACTGTTTCAATAATGTATCATCAAAATTAATATTTAGATATATTTTCTTTTGAGATTGATGATTGAGGACCAACTGAAAATATGATCCAAGCAATAATACAAGTAGCTTTACAATACTTTCACTGAAACTTGGACTACCTCCTATAAGGCTATAAATTGATAAATGTATCCCAAGGTGAAAGTATATTTCTTACGCGTCCATAGCACACCCGAATGCATATATATCTGTCCTTTATTGGAACCACTCCCTGAATTGAATGATAATTCCAACCGTTCTTCAACAACGGCGGTCACTGCACTTATACCATTTTTGCATCATGCAAGTAGTTATTTAAATTTTTTTTTTAATTTTTTTTATTTTGTAAATTTTACATTACTATTAATTTTTATATTCATATATTATACAAATATAAATATTATTATAAACATTTATTAATATATTCAAGAAAATTATATATACATTCATTTTGTCACCGCAATGAATTTTACATATTATTACAGGTGTTTTATATTTCTAATCTCTCTAAACTATTAATAGCGGATATATCATGAAAACGAGAGTGAGAGAAATTTAATAAATTATATTATAAATATTTTATTTAATTTAATTATATCTTCTTTGTCAAAAATGAAAAATAAAATTTTAAGGTCAAATCAAAATTAATCATATAAATATTATAAAAATTTTGTAAATACATTTCATCAAAATATGCAAAATATATTAGAATGTATATTTAGAAATGTTATATGTTATTTGAGCCTTGGTTTGAGGCCTTTTTCAGTAAAATATATATATTTTTTTTTTTCGTTGAAAAAAATAAAATAAAAACACTTTGAATTTTATAATCTCAAGTAATTAGGTCACGCGTGAATTTAATACACAAACTTTCCCGTTATTATTGTTATTATTTATTTGAGTTTAAACAAGAATAATTGTATGTTTTTTTACTTTTTTTTTTTTTTCATTTCTACATTTTTTATTTGATTATTTATGTATATGTATAGAAGTTGGCTCGTCATCGTCCAGTAACGATGAGATGAAAAGCGCATAGATGATATGACTTTCGTTATTTATATTTTATTATAAATTTTAATGAAAAATACTAAATAAATATTTTAGCTATATTAAACATGATTCTTCTTTTATATATTATTAACTTTTATTCTCAAATTAAACGCACTAAATAACGCTAATTTATTGAAATCTATGAAACCGAATCGTTACTTTCTTTCGAATTTTTTTTTTTTATTTATTTATTTTTTTTTTGTCGTGCCACACGAACACCTTTGTTTTCCAATTTTACCAAATTTACGTGAGAGTAATTATAAATTATCAGTATTTTTATTTTGTATAATATTTATTTTTCATAAAAAAATATTGATATTAAACTGCAAATATAGTAAAATTAAATTTATAAAAAAAAAAAAAAAAAAAAATTAATAATTTAATGATTGAAATAAATTTTCTTTCGGTAAATATATATTTATAAAAATTGTGGTTTTTTTTTTTTTTTTAGAGTGCTTGAATACACGCTATTAAACACTTATTAAATACGATTACAAAATTTTGAATTGTTTGCCGATTAAATTATTTATAAACCTAAATAGAAAAAAACTGTAATTAAGTTTATTCTATCAAGTTTTTATTTTGCAATATAAGTATATATTTAGTTTTTTTTTTTTTTTGATCTGTTTTATGACTCGATAAATTAATTATTAATTTTTTTTTATCTAAACAAAAAGTTAAATAAGATAAAAAAAATATATATATATTCGATCATTATCAATATCAGGAACTATAGTGTTGAAAAATTTCGATTACAAATCGTAATAAATAGAATATTCAATTTATTGAATTTCTTTTTATAAACTTGTTTTAATATTAATTTAATTTCAACAAAAATAAAAATATAAATTTTATATTTAAATATTAATTGCATAAATTTATAATGAATACTCAAAATAATCAAGTTTTATATTAATTATTTTATTATTATAAAAACAAAAAAATGTATTTGTAAATGAAATGGTTAATTGGTTACTGATGATGTGCGTAAATTGAGAAGAAATTTAATTGGAAATTTCATTGAATTATATATGAAGACAATTGATGAAAAACGAAAGGGGTATACATAGAAATATATATATCTACACCCCCCATCGAATGTTGATACTTTTGTGAGAGATCAAGTGGAGGGAAACTTTCAGCTTGTCTTGGTATATAAACGAATGTCTTAGCGCCGCCGCAAGATTAAACCTGTGTGTATTGAAGTCTCACCTGTGTTCGTGTTTAATTTAAATCACAATATTATATTTGCTGATAAAAAAATAAGGTGAGAATAATTAATTTATATATATCAATAAATTACACATATAATTATTATTATAAAGTTTTCATATTTTTTATTTTATTTTTTGGTAATTTTTTTGTATTTCGAAATTTCGAAATTTCGAATCGAAACAAAAATTAAATTATAATATTATAAATAATTTAAAAAAAAAAAAAAAAACAATCATTAGTTTTTATTTAATTGTTAATAAAAATAAAATGATAATATATTTAAAAATATTTTTTTTAATTTTTTTGCTTTAGAAATATTAAATAAAAAATTATAAAATTCAAATTTCTTGTATGACGTAGTGTAAATTGGTGTTACAAAAACAAAAAATAGAAAATAAATAAAAACAATGATCAATTATATTTAAAGCTAGAAAAAAAATATGTACATAGCAAAAGAAAAAAAAAATAGAATAAAATAGTAAATCACAGTTGTTGTATATATTTCGAATTTCGATAAATATTTATGTTCATTTTTCACGTCATTATATTTTTTTAAAAGACAATGAACCCGCACGTTTTCTTATTTATAATATCGTTCAAATGTTTTATGGAAAAAACTTGATTGTATACGCACCATTGAACATAAATTATCAATTCCGCATTCTGAACATTTGGAAAGTAGATGAAGTTTAGCTCTCGATTTTCATAATAATATATATCAAAATTTTATTTAAAATATATATATTTTATTGCAAAAAATAATAAAAGTGTTGTTATATCATCAAAAAAAAAAAAAATATATAATATTAAATAAAATGAAACAAAGATGACCTGAATATATACAACCAAATCATTCTCATTGAGTAAAAATAAAAATACAAAAAATCACCTGATGCAACAACTGAGTAATTTGATCTTGTAAATTTATGGTGATCGTTAAATTTACGGTATAATATTTTTAAAGTAACAACCGGTTGTTGATTTTTACACGAAAGGCCCTACCCCAATCATACACACCTTGCAATCAACAATCTATATGAAGAAAAAAAAAAAGACTATCCAAAAGAATAAATTGAAAATATGTATATTTGTAAACTGCTACACATTTCGATTTTTCTATAAACAACTATCTCGAGAAATATTATGTAATATGGGCTTTCTTTGTGGGTTTAACTTGTTGAGTTGCAATTTTATTTATTTTTTTTTCTTTTAATACTTCACTGAAGCCGGAGGCTAATATTTGTTACGTATATAAAATTCATAGACTCAAATTCTAGTTATCTAGTTTCAAATGTGTGTACATTTTTATACATATCAAATGTCTTTTTATTCAACTACATAATTTATCTAATTTTATTTTTATTTATTTAAATAATTAATTTAAACTTTATATTTATCAACATAAATATCATCAACTTATTTTGAATAAATGAAATATCATTTTAAAATATTTAAATTTTTATAAATAAATTTTGATTTAAACAAATTATTAATCTGTGCCGGCCGGTCATTTTTATAATTTATTTTATTTATTTTTTTCCATTAAATTGCGGTTTTGTTACAGTTTTATTATTTATTTTTATTTATTTTTATTTATATATTAACTTGAAATGCAGTGGTACCAGAATAGTATTTTTACTTTCACTCAACTCCAAACTAAAACTTGTCTGTATCGATAAGTAACATAATGATCTAACATAGTGTCTCTCCTCCGGCTAGTTTATTAGCTGAGAAAATATAACCCCTTGTTAGTGAGACAGCTTCCTTCTTTGTCAATTTTAAAAATATTTAATAAAAAAAAACACACATATACCATATGCGAAATAAATCAATTTAAATGTTATTTCAATGAATTAATCATATGGTAGTCATGTTTATTTATCTACTATTGACTCACTGATTCATCTGAGGATTCACCAATAGATCATTGACCTCATCATACGTTTATGCAACATTTATTAAAAACCTTTAACAATTATTATTATTTTATCATCAATGCAACACATGTAGGAGGAATTGATTTACAAGATTATCCTACTCGAATGATTGGCACGTTAAATATAGTTTTTTTTTTTTTTTTTTTTTTTTTTATAATAAAATGTCAAATAGCCACCTTAAATACTATTAATTTTTAATAAACGTGGCTGTATTGTAGGTGTATTGTAGAAAGTATATAAGGAAAGACTTTCCAAGGACTAAATGTTATAAAGAGAAGGAATCAACTTGTCATGATATGTATACATGAAAAATAAATAAAAATGTCAATTATTATGTATGTTTTGTCAAAGGCTTTCCATTTTATGAAATTTTTTTTTAAAAAACTAGGTAACAAATGACCTTGTTTTTATTTTATTATTCATGATAAGTCATTAAATTTATTTTTATATATTTTTTAACAATATATTGTCAAATATTTATTTGATAAAAAAATTTATAAATGTTAATTATTTATTAATTTTATAAAAAAATAAATAATTAATTTTCATGAACGTAAATGGTGAATGTGCTTAGCGAAAGTTTTTCATTTCTCTGTAAAGGATAATTTGTACGATAAAGAATTGAATGATTATTTTTCCTTTAATCATTTCTAATAAAGAAAGCTAGATGATAGAAAATAAATAAAATCATATAAATGAATTTTCATTTTATGATTTAATTGAATAAAAAAATAACAAAAAAAATTGATACTAATTAAAAGTTAGATTCAATTTTATTCTTTATTAATCATTTTTTTTTTTTTATTTTCTTCAGATTATAAAATGTTTCGTGTGTGTCTATTCATTGGAGTAGCCACGGTACTTGCTCAAAATGCAGGATCAGTACCATTTCAAGGTAAACCAAATGGCATTGGTCCTCTTTACACACCTGGTCTTGGACAATTAAACAATGGATACAGAGATGATAGTTACGAAGATAATGCTGTTACACCTACTCCATCACCATCACCACTTTTTAGACAACCACAACAACCAGTAAGCTATTATATTACTATTATCTTTGACAATTAAATTTAATTAATTATATTATTATATATTTAATTTATTATTAATTTTTATAGATTTATCGTAAACCAACATTATCAGCTGATCAACCAATTAGAGTTGCACCTGTTGGACAACGTGGAGGACCACCTCGTGGTGGATCATTTATTCAACAAAATACTCAGGTATTATTACAATATACCTATAATAATTAATAATAATAAATAATAATTTAGTAATAATTATTATGTGTATTTAATAAATAAATAATTTTTAAATTTTCAGCAAGAAGCTGAAGAACTTCTTGAAGAAGAAAAAGATGAACCAGATCGTTTGAGTCTTTTATTACCACAAAGTAAATTTGATTGTGTTGGTACACCAACTGGATACTATGCTGATGAAGATCTTAATTGTGAAGTATTCCATTATTGTCATGATAATGCTAAACATTCATGGATTTGTCCAGAAGGTTTTACTTTCCATCAGGTATGTTATTAATATTATTTAAAAAATAAAATATTTATATTATAATAATTTTTAATATAAATAAATATAATCAACAGGTTCATCTTATTTGTATGCCTCCAAATGGTGATGTTATGTGTAAAAAAAGTTCACAGTATCATTTTGTAAATGAATATCTTTATAAACCATTGAATCTTCAAGAAGCTGAATCAAAACCAAATGTTACACTTAGATACAGTGAAAGATATTTCCCTGGTGATATATTTACTGATGAACGTGAATCTGAAGATTATTCACCAACTCAAACTCCACCAAGACGTCCAACTCATCATCAAAATATATTTATAAATCAATCACCAACTACTCCAAATAGTATACCAACTGCTGCTCGTCCAACTCCACAAAATAATCCACAATTTAGAATTGCATCAAATCAAGTTTTTAGAAGCCCAGAAGAAGTTAATATCCCTCTTCAACAAAGAAGACCATTACCCCAACAACAGCAACAACAACAACAACAACAAGTCTTAAGGAGATTCCCACAAGTTCGTCCAGATGATGAAGAATTTGAATAATTTTTTTTTTTACTTTTTAATTTGGAAAGATATAAAAAAAATAATAATAATAATTCTTTCCATTGTAAATAATCATTGGTTATAATCAAACTGATGTATAAGTCATATTGAATTTTATCATTATTGTCATTGTTAACCTTTTATATAAATTTATGTAATAATAATATTTTATTTTTTTTTTTTTTCAATGAAATTTTTGATGGATAAGTTTTGTAACAATGTATGCTAATATTTTTTTTACTCTATAATTATATTGAGTACGTAATTTTATTTCATGTTAATTCATGAAGTATAGCGCATAATTTTTTATTTATTATCGCACATATATACTATTTTATCAATGAATAAAAATTTTTAACGTAAAATAAACAATTGTTTTAGTTTCTTACAAAGATCCACTGATTAATTATCCCAATTTTGCAAGTCTTTCAGCAATTTTCATGTATCTTGTAATACAAGGTACACTTGACTGTATTTTATTCGAAATGTGGTTGGTTTAAACTGTTCAGCATTTGTTTATAATTTAATCGAAGATTTTACAAAACTTAAGAAGACCTGCTTGCTTATTCTATTTTCCTGGTACAATTTAAATTTTGAATATTCGAAAAAAAAATTTTGAATTTGTATTAGGCAAATATAAAGACCGAAGAGGTATTCGAATTTTTTTTTTTTTCGAAAAAAATTTTGAATTTGTATTAGGCAAATATAAAGACCAAAGAGGTATTCGAATTTTTTTTTTTTTCGAAAAAAATTTTGAATTTGTATTAGGCAAATATAAAGACCGAAGAGGTATTCGAATTTTTTTTTTTTCGAAAAAATTTTGAATTTGTATTAGGCAAATATAAAGACCGAAGAGGTATTCGAATTTTTTTTTTTTCGAAAAAATTTTGAATTTGTATTAGGCAAATATAAAGACCGAAGAGGTATTCGAAATTTTTTTTT
This sequence comes from Lysiphlebus fabarum, assembly GCA_011426435.1. Lineage (NCBI taxonomy): Eukaryota > Metazoa > Arthropoda > Insecta > Hymenoptera > Braconidae > Lysiphlebus > Lysiphlebus fabarum. The sequence goes on from WSYQ01001077.1 coordinate 170,779, forward strand.
TTTCGAAAAAATTTTGAATTTGTATTAGGCAAATATAAAGACCGAAGAGGTATTCGAAATTTTTTTTTTTTCGAAAAAATTTTGAATTTGTATTAGGCGAAAATAAAGACCGAAGAGGTATTCGAAATTTTTTTTTTTTCGAAAAAATTTTGAATTTTCATTAGGTGAATATGAAGACCGAAGAGGTATTCGAGTTTTTTTTGAAACTAACGAAATTCATCGAAATTTTTTTTTTTTAAATTTAAAGTTATACCAGGGTTTATGGGCTCGAGAAGAGGTTTTTAAATCAATTAATACTTTTTTTCTAGGATCGATATTTTTCGATATATCGATAGTAACTTATCGAAAAATGTATCGAATGAAATTCGAGATATATCGAAATTTTATGTCTCGAAAAGACGATTCTAAATCGATTTATACTTTTTTTCTAGGATCGATATTTTTCGATATATCGATAGCAACATATCGAAAAATGTATCGAATGAAATTCGAGATATATCGAAATTTTATGTCTCGAAAAGACGATTCTAAATCGATTTATACTTTTTTTCTAGGATCGATATTTTTCGATATATCGATAGTAACTTATCGAAAAATGTATCGAATGAAATTCGAGATATATCGAAATTTTATGTCTCGAAAAGACGATTCTAAATCGATTTATACTTTTTTTCTAGGATCGATATTTTTCGATATATCGATAGCAACATATCGAAAAATGTATCGAATGAAATTCGAGATATATCGAAATTTTATGTCTCGAAAAGACGATTCTAAATCGATTTATACTTTTTTTCTAGGATCGATATTTTTCGATATATCGATAGTAACTTATCGAAAAATGTATCGAATGAAATTCGAGATATATCGAAATTTTATGTCTCGAAAAGACGATTCTAAATCGATTTATACTTTTTTTCTAGGATCGATATTTTTCGATATATCGATAGCAACATATCGAAAAATGTATCGAATGAAATTCGAGATATATCGAAATTTTATGTCTCGAAAAGACGATTCTAAATCGATTTATACTTTTTTTCTAGGATCGATATTTTTCGATATATCGATAGTAACATATCGAAAAATGTATCGAATGAAATTCGAGATATATCGAAATTTTATGTCTCGAAAAGACGATTCTAAATCGATTTATACTTTTTTTCTAGGATCGATATTTTTCGATATATCGATAGCAACATATCGAAAAATGTATCGAATGAAATTCGAGATATATCGAAATTTTATGTCTCGAAAAGACGATTCTAAATCGATTTATACTTTTTTTCTAGGATCGATATTTTTCGATATATCGATAGTAACATATCGAAAAATGTATCGAATGAAATTCGAGATATATCGAAATTTTATGTCTCGAAAAGACGATTCTAAATCGATTTATACTTTTTTTCTAGGATCGATGTTTTTCGATATATCGATAGCAACATATCGAAAAATGTATCGAATGAATTTCGAGATATATCGAATTTTTAGGCCTCGAAAAGACGATTCCAAATCGATTTATACTTTTTTTCTAGGATCGATATTTTTCGATATATCGATAGTAACATATCGAAAAATTTATCTAAAAAATTTCGAGTTATATCAGGGTTGTAGACCTCGAGAAGAGGTATTCGATGCGTTTTATACTTTTTTTTTTCGATTGATATTTTTTGAGATATCGAATGTCACAAAAATTTTTCGAAAAAGGTAGGATTACCTCTTTGCTCATTATATGTTCCTGATAAAAGTTGAAGATTTTTCAAAAAAATTTTGAATTTGTATTCGGCAAATATAACGACCGAAGAGGTATTCGAATATTTTTTTTTTCGAAAAAAAATTTTGAATTTCTATTAGGCGAATATAAAGATCGAAGAGGTATTCGAATATTTTTTTTTCGAAAAAATTTTTAATTTGTATTAGGCGAATATAAAGACCGAAGAGGTATTCGAAATTTTTTTTTTTTCGAAAAAATTTTGAATTTGTATTAGGCGAAAATAAAGACCGAAGAGGTATTCGAAATTTTTTTTTTTTCGAAAAAATTTTCAATTTGTATTAGGCGAATATAATAATAAAAGAGGTATTCAAATTTTTTTTCCGAAAAAAAATTTTGAACTTGTATTAGGCAAATATAAAGAACGAAAAGGTATTCGAATTTTTTTCGAAACAAAAGAAATTTATCGAAATTTTTTTATTTCATGTATAATTTATAAAATATAATAGTGCATAATTTTTTATTTACTTACGCACATATATACCATTTTATATATGTGCGATAAAAAATACTTTTTCATCAATGAATAAATAATTGTTTTAATCTCTTACAAAGATCCACCGTTTCATTGTCATATAAATTTACTAATACATATAGTAAAATAGTCTTTCAGCTATTTTTATTTATTTAAACAAATGCATAACATAATTATTTTTTCTCCAATACTTCAGCGCCACTTTAATTGAAATAATAAAACAGCACACATCTTATTTTTTGTGACGACTAATTAAAATAAATTATAGTAACCATGATTACAATTATAATTAAATATACATATAAATATGTATAGTATTTAATTAAAAAATTAACACGGTTATAATATGCATGGTTCTTAAAGCCGTATAATTAATAACATTTAGACATTATCAATGCTAAAAATAAAATAAAAAATGTGTAATTATATAAAGAATAAAACATAATTAAATTATATCAAATATACTTATGAATATTTTAGTTCCAGTTCAACCAAAATTTCGTAAATTAGAGATGATAATGAAAAATGAACTTCCAACACCAAGTGAAATTAATAATTATCATGGAGAATTATTGTCAAATGTCATATGTAATTTTGGAAATCCAGATACTAAAAAATTTTTAGGAATTGAACCACCAATGAAAGGACCTGGTAATGATTTATGGATATCACCAAGTAATCAACTTATTGATAATATTAAATATACACCAGTCATCAATCATTCAAACGTCAAAGCTTTTACTCATGATGCAATTTTAAGCAAGTTGTTTTTTTATTCATTTAATTTTTTTTTCCACCAAAGAAATCATGATAATTGTATTTTTTAAATTTTAAATAAAATTATTAGAAATAGGTGAAATCACAATGACAAAATATGAAGAAATAATGAAAAAAAAATTAGAAGAAAGTATCGAAAAAATTCGATTGGAAATGAATGATAAAAAAAGATCAGAGATAAAAATTTATATGAAAAAACTTGATGAAAAAATACAAAGACAAAGAATACGTATTATAAATGATTATGAAAAAAAATTAAAAGTAAACATTTACTTTCATTTTATATTATTTATTATTAAAAAAACTTTTTATAATCATTAAATTTTTTATTAAAAAAAAATATCGACAATCAGAATGAACTTGATGATGCTACAGTAAAATTAAATAAAAAACTACAAAAAGCAGTTGTACAAACACGTATTAATGTAACCAATGAAATGATGAAAAAATTAAGAGATGAAATTGAATATGTTGTTATTGACCTTGATAATGAATGCCAGAGAAAACTTGATGCACAAAGGGATAACATGGTGGCCGACTTTAATCAAATAATGAGGTGACAATAATCGTTAAAAAATTAATATTACGATTTCGAATATTTTTCACATGTTTATATATTTAAATAACACTGTTAAAACTAGTTATTTAAATATTTTATTATAGACATGTACAAGTGAAAACAGATAATAAAATTAAAACATTTCAACAACTTCAATATGAAGATAATGAAAATTTACGTGTACAAATGGAAAATAAAAATATTGATAATGTTAATAAAGCTATACTATGTCATCAACGTGAGTGTGAAATTGAAAAATTAAAAATTCGTCAAGGATTTGAGGTAATAGTCTAATTAAATTTCATTGTTTTATACTTTCACCATGATTTTATTCTTTTTTTCTATTATCATTGTAGAAAAAATTAAAACAAGTTGAGAAAAAGTTAGAGGAAGCTAACACAACTATTGAGTCATTAAAAAATGAAAAAAAAAAAAATAATCATGATGATCTTTGGAGGGATAAGATATGTAAAATTTATCATGAATTTCAAAAATTTATTGATATTGCTTTTGATGCTAAACCAAATCAAATAGAATTTTTATCATTAGAATCTTTACTTAAATTAGAAGATGATGTATAATCTCTCAACATTTTTAATTAGTTATAAAAGAAAAAAGTCAAATAAAAAAAACAAATATTTTAATCAATTATGTCTCAATTTATTTTATAGGTATCTATTATAGATGAACTAGTTGAATATTGTTCATTTTACATTTTCATATAAAGTAGAAAAAAAAAAAAAAAAAAAAATCAATCAATTAAATTTTTTAAATATATTTAATCTAAAAATTATTCAAATAAATAATAATTTTTATTAATCTATCAATTTTTAAAAAAAGCGATTAATGTTATATTTACACTTAAAATTTTAGAAAAATGAAATTGAATGAATTTATAATTATTTATCATCATTTAAATTATATTTTGCTTTTAAATTATCAATTTCTTCAATTTTCTTGTCAACATCAACACGCTTAAATGCTTTTGTGCTTTGATAATAAAGGACAACTAAATATCTGTTACATACATTGAAACCACTCAGATGATCACAGGCATTTTTGGCATCAAATATATCCTCGTAGACGACAAATGCTGTACCTCTTGTTTCAGCTGTATTTCCACTAAAAATATAAATAAATGATCATAATTAGATAAATATACCAAGTTAATTATCGATTAGTTATCAATATATTATTTATTAACTAAACTTACACTCTGATTTGTCTAATTGCACCGTATTTTCCAAAAATATCATACATTTCTTCAGCTGTTATTTTGTATGGTAAATTTCTTATGTATAAAACACGATTAACCTCTGGAGGAAGTCGGACCTAGGTAAAAAATAAAATAATTATTTATTATTAACAAGTTATATTATTTATTAATTTTTTTGACAATTATGAAGCATTGTTTACTGTTTATTTTAAGATAGTGAGGTTAGATTGCAAAAAGTTAATAATTAATGTTAAATTATTAATAGAAAAATGTAATTATTACTTACATTTGTCCGTCTTTGAAGCACTGCCATTGCCATCTTGAATAGTATCAATTAATTTCAAAAATTAAACAATTATTTATATTATTTATTTATATTTGTTTGAGCAACGTTACGTTTACGACAACCAATTTTTTTTGTCCAATTTTTGATGTACAGATGTGTAGAACAGGATAGAAAGAGAGCTTGCTGTTCTTTCTCTGTTGTGTTGATCATGCAGAAAATTACACAACAAACAACAACAAATAACAATAACAAATTATTTAATAGTAATGAATTGTTTTTTATTTAAAAAAATATAAAAATTAAGTTTCAATTTCTTTTTAATATACAATTTCAGTAAATATGTACATGTTGAATGTTGATAGATAATATTAATGCGATTCAATAGAAGTACGTTGAAAAAAATGTGGAGCCAATTCTTCTAGCCATCCAGAATCAACAACTGTTAATTCTCGCATATATGTTTTATTTGTTTGAAGAATTTCAACAAAAAGTACCCTAAATATTATAAAACATAAATATTTATTAAACAAAATCAAGATAAAAATTTAAATATCAACAAGTATTTTTTTTTTTTAAATTTACCATTGTGGTTGTTGTAAAGTATATAAACAACTATTTGGATGAATATATAAATCTTTGTTGCCTCTAACAGTTTTATAAACACCAGTATAATGTAAATATGCTGCATTTGGAAATAGACCAGCAGTTATACATTTTAAAAGTTGTTTAACATTACCTAAAAAAAAAAAAAAATTGATATTAATAAATATTAATAATTATAAAATAATATTTTTCATTAAAATATTTACCATTACAAGATGCCTGTGTAATACCAATATTTTTCATTAATTTTCTCATTTGTGTACGAATTTCAGTTGCTCGTTTTAATGCTTTGATATTTAAAAAATTTTTTTGACACCATCCAGATGATTTATATTTTTCATATGCTGTATAAATATTTAAATAAGTTAGAAGATCACCCTCAGCAACTTCAAATTTTCTATGTGCAATTCGAGCTTTTATTGATGCTTGTCCACCACCTGGATGAATTAAAACATTTTGTACTTGAAGCATTGCAAGAATTGTTGTTATTTCATCGGAGCATTCCATTTCACCTATATTTAACAATCAATTGTATTAAAATTTAAATGTATCATCAAAAAATAAAATATAAATTATTTTAAAATTACCTGAAACAATTAGACATTTAGCTAAAATAGGTTCCAATGGCATTTCTGCCATAGTAACACCATCAGGTTTTGTTAAATCTCCATTTTTATCAATAGCTCCAAGTGCAAATAATAATTCAAAACCAGCAATTAAATTTTTACTTGGTGGTACAGATGGAAAATTAAAACGTAATACATTATCAATTCCTAAAGCTTTTAATTGTAATATAGCTGGTGCTAAATCAGATCGTTGCATTTGTGGTGGATCAGCATCAATAAGTTCATTATAAGCTTGTTCACTGTATAATCTGTATGCTTTTCCAGATTTAACACGACCAGCTCTACCAGCACGTTGATTTGCTGATGCTTTTGATACTGGTGCAATTATTAAACTATTTGTTTGTGTTTCAATTTCAAACCATGGTATTTTAACAAAACCACAATCAATAACATAATTTATATTTGGTATTGTTATTGATGTTTCAGCAATATTTGTTGCAATAATAATTTTACGTGTACCTCGTGGTGCTGTCCAAAATACTTTTAATTGTTCTGAATTTGGAAGTGAACCATACATTGCAAGTGGCATCATTTTTAATTTACCTTCTTTAACAATATTTGCATGATCTTGAAGTAAAGATACAGCTCTATCAACTTCATCCATACCAGTTAAAAAAGCTAAAATATCTCCTGGTTCTTCATCTTCATGAATTTTTAATGCAGTGTCAACAACAGCTTTTACATAATCAGCAACTGGTTCTAAAAATAAAAAATATAATAATTTAGCTATATTTAAAAATAAGAAAAATAAATTTAAATATATAAATATAAATATACCATCAACATAAAAAATATCAACGGGATATAAACGTCCCTCAACACTTAAAATAGTTGCTGTATCTTTAGCTGAATTTTTTTTAGTATTTGAATTAAAAAAATCACAAAGTTCTTGTGCATCAACTGTTGCTGATGATACAATAACTTTTAAACTTTTTCTTTTCTGAAAAACCAAACAAACAAATAAATAAATAACAATGATTATTTAAAAATAATTTAAATAAATATTATTATTGCTTACCCGAAGAATTTTTTTCAACAATCCCATTATAATATCAGTCAATAGTGTTCTTTCATGTACCTCATCAAGTATTATTATACAATAATTAGTCAACAATGGATCTCCCATCATTTCTCGTAATAAAATTCCCTCAGTCATAAACTACATTTAAAACAAATAAAAAAAATAAATACAATAATAAAAATCATCAAATCAATTTTATTATTATTTAAAGTTACCTTGATACGAGTTGATGAGTCTGTAGAATCATCAAATCTAATTGAATATCCAACTTCAGTACCAAGAATACAACCACGTTCATCAGCAACTCTATTTGCAAGTGAAGTTGCAGCAACTCTTCTTGGTTCTGTAATTCCAATTATTTTTCCATCTTGACACCATCCTGCCTCCAGTAAATACTAAAAATATTATATAAATAAATTATATATTTTTTAAATATTATTTTTTTTTTTCAACATGAATATATTAACTTACTTTTAAATTTTTAATTTTAAATAATTATTATATACTAAAGTAAAAAAAAAAATCATTTTATCTTGATCAAAGTTCAAATAGTATTTAAATATTAATATCACAGATAAAAAAAAAAAAACATAAATGATAAAATTAATTACATAAGTTTACGTAATCAATAACTGTCATTAAAAAATGAATAATAATAAAAATAATAACAATAAGTATAATAAATCGATAAACTAAGTAAATTAACAATGTATTATTATCAATGAGAAGGAAAAAATACATATGACACATCAAACTTGTATGATTCATTAAATAATCAAGGCCTTATTAGTTATTTAAAAAAATGTTATTTATTTTTAAATAAAATTATTTCTTTTTTTTTTTCATTTAGTCGCCATTAAACCATATTTAAATATATAAATTTATCTTAATAATAAATTACAATTATTTAACTTATATAATAATTATTATTAATTTAAATTTCTTAAATTTATTAAAAATCTAAAATTATATTAAAATTATTTCGTTTAATTTTTTTTATTAAAATAACATTTAAAATGTCATGAGATTCTATTTTTATTATTAATAATAATAGACACAATGAATAGAAAATATTTCAATATCAACAGTCAAACATTTTTAAATATTAATTGAACATAAATAAAAAAAAAAAAAAAACCACAATGCCTATTTATTATTTGTTATCATTAGATAAACTTGTTAATTATTTATAAAATGATGCTTAATTTACTTTATAATATTATAATAATTAATTAAATTGTTTACAAAAAAATTCATGGTCACTCAGTATATTATTAAAATAAATAAAATAAATATATTTATTTATTTATTATATATTTTATTGTCTATCACAAAAATTTTGATTATGAACTAGTTGAATTCATAAATAATTCAGATACAACTTGTTCCGGCACATTTTTAATAAAAGCATAACTTTGAACATATTGAAATTCAGTAAAATAAACTAATACACCAATAATAATAAAACTAATCCATCTTGTTGCATGTAAATATTCCCATAAACGATCAAAAAATATTGATGCTAATATATAATCAGTAAATGCATGTGGATTAATTAATTTCCATGCTGTTGTTATAATCCAAAATGAATTAAATCTAAATACTTGTGTTTGTCTTGTTAATAATTCATCTTTTGATATAAATTTATTAATTTCATCTGTTTCTAATAAAACTTGATATAAATCAATATAACGATTCCATGTTATACTTGATAATATAAGTATACCAGTTATTAATAATACAGTTGGTAATACATTACCATAACGTATTTTTTTTTTTTGTACAACACATGAACCAATTTGATTTGTATTTGTAAGTGGTATCATTGGTTGTAATTTTTCATATCCTCTTTGTCTTGGTGAATATGATTTAAGATAATAAAATATACCAATTAATAATGCTGTTGTACCAAGTCCATCACATATTGCATCAACAAAATAACCAACACTACCAACATCTGAACGTTCACCATTAATATTTTTACGTTTTCTAGCAACAAGACCATCAAGATCATCCATCCATGTACGTATTTGAAATAATATAACACCAATACGTCTTTGATTTAATGATTTATTTGATACAAAATGACCAGCCAATGTTGCAATAATAACATGAGTAAAACTAATTGCATTTGGTGATAACCATAAACATTTACTAAAACCAATTGTTCTATCAGCAAGTGCTGCTAATGGTCCAAATATATAAAAATTTATATAATCCAACATTAAACCTTTTGCTGTTACAACACAAAATGGATTTAAATCACATGGTATACTTGATTCATAATTAATACCATTATTTGGTCTTATTGAATAATTTATAACACGATAATGTAATTTAACATCCATAACAAAACAAAAACAAATATATATTATAAAAAAACCAATAATATAACGTTTTTCAGATACGTGCAGACCCATCTTTTGTTTACTATTAAGTAACTCTTGACAGCTTGTATTTATTATTTACCCTTTTTTTATTATTTGTTTACATTTGTTGACAATACTTATGAGATAATTTGTTTAAAAACTTGCGTCATTCTCATATATATTTTGACATTATAATATATAAAATATACTGGTTGTAAACATATCCATACCTTACTCGATATGGTTTCTGCAACAAGTTTTAAACTCTCTCATCAATAGGTATACCTACACTATTATTATTATTATCTTTATATTTTTTTTTATTTTTTTTAAATGGTTATATATTGAGTGTAAACAATCAGTAGTGATCTAGATTCATCAAGTTTTCATTTGTTGATACCTATATACCTATATATATATATATTTTTTTTTTATTTTACAACTGCCACGTATTGTATCGTTTATTTGTATTTTTTTTTTTTCCTTTTTTTTCTTCTTTGCATTGAGAATTTTTTTGATGCTGTATGTTCCACTTCCACTTATTTTATTGCCTTTCCACAAACTAGCTAAACCAAAGAGCTGTAAGTAACTCTTTTTTTTTATTTTATTTTCATATATAAACATTCATTTGCACTTTTGTGTAGTAGTTGTTGTTTTTTTTTTTTTTTTATAATTCAATAAGGAGAGTTTACAAAGCTTATATATATACTTCTTTTTTTTTTTTATTTGACATATGTTTTTATTTATAATAAATAAATTGCAATGAGAAAGAACACAACTCTCTTTCACGAAAGACATCTACTGTCTAACTCGAGAATTACTCTTTTTTTTTTTTTGTTTTGTTTTGTTTATAGAAAAATATATATTTATATTTTATTAATAACTTATAATTTTAAATCATTATAAACAATATTTTAAATATGTATTTTGTAATTTATTTTTTATTATATAATAAACAATAGATGTTAATTAAAAAAAATTATGAAGACGTTGCTAATGACAGCAATGTCATTTTTTTTTTTTTCCCCAACAAACAATTGAATGTGTTGTTAATTTTAAAAATAATTGTTTTTTTTTTTTCTTAGAATGTAGATTGATAAATAATTAAATAATAATAAACTATCAAAATAAAATAATCACTACTGTTGACATTGAAGATAACAACGATAGGGATCATGATGATGATGATGATGATAAGAGAATTTAAAGCAATTTAATGATAAGACTTTTTAAAGATAAAAATAATAAATGATTATTACCTGAGGTACTTGGGTACTTTTTCCACATCCAGTTTCACCAATTAAAACAAGTGTCTGATATTTATCTAAAAGATAAATAATATGACTACGATTTTTATAAATTGGCAAACGTTGTCGTTGTAAATTTAGAGCAAGTGAATGATGAGCATTGTAAACAAATTGAGTTGATGAATGAGCATCAATATCTGGTTTGTCTTCTTGCCATGAACTGTCACCTAGTATATATCATTATTATTTATTTATTTATTTTATTTTTCATTATTATGTAAACAAATAGTAGTACATTAACCTAAATATAACAAATATTTTTTATTTTCAAACCTGGTGCAATAAATTTTAATTTTGCTGTCATTTTTAAAATTATTTTTAACTAATTTATCAATTTTTATCATTAATTGTTAACTATTATTATTTAATATATTGTCATTATTATACAAAAACAATTGTAATTAATTAGTTTAATTTTTTACACATTTGTCTAACAAGTTTTTTTTTATTTATTTATTTTTACATAATTTTTACTGCTTATCGACAGAGTCAATCTTTATAGTAAGTTATCAAAACTAGAGATGTCACTGTGCTGCTTTTACCAATCATGGCGATTTGTTTTTGTTTATTGTTGTTTTTTATTGTCTGAGGAAAAAAGCCCGCGTATTCTTGCTCGCGTTGATACTTTTACTTGATGGTGTGAGTGAATGTTGAACACTAATTTACATTTTACATTTTACACAAAGCATTTTATGGTGAAATAAAATTTTTTATTCTAAATTATTATTTTATAAATAAATTGATAAATAAATTATTGTCAAGATTTAATCAATTACAAAAATGGGTGACAATATTGTAGATGAACCCAACACACGATTTGGAATGGGTTTGTATAATTTATTAATTATCATCAACACTAAAATTATAAACAAAATAACAACATTTATTTTTTATTTTCAGATATAACTGCACAGCAAATGTTTGTGCGATTTTTCAAAGGTCTTCCTGAGGTGAGACAACATTTATTATTTATATTTTTAAATTATTTATTGTCATGAATGTATTTTTTCTAATTAAGCACATTCATGATAATATTTGATTTGATTTTTTTTTTTTAATTTTCTATTGTTTTCTTTACATTGGTTTATAAATTTATATTTTTAAATTTATTATTGTTGCTATTTATAATACTAATAATAGACTTGAATAATTTTTAAAACTGAAAAAAAAAAATGATGAATTATTATTAATGACATTTTTTTTTTTGTTGTTTTAATCTAAAAAAAAAGGTAATGTTAATTAAAAACATGTGCAATGGATATTTAACAATTTGTTGATTTAATAATTATTTTAAAATAATTAACTTAGCCAATGACATCAGACACTTTGTCTTTAGCTTTTTCATATGTATTTGTAATTTTATTTGAAATTCGATTCCAAAAACTTGGCTTAATTGTTGTTGATACATCATCAGTAGGATATGATGATTCAAACAATGGATTTTCTTTTTTTGAATAGACGTCTTGTTTTTCATGAATATCCCAAGGAGCCAATGTCACTGAAGGATTTGGTTTTATTTCTGAAAATATATTTTTATCATTAATAGAATCATATGTATTTTTACCTTCAAGTATTTGTGGTTGTTAAAATATATCTATTGGTTTACTTGAACCTTGATTACCTGTTGCTTGTGAATATAATTCTGGAGTATTTTGTTGTTGATAATAGTCACTTGTTAAATCACCAGGATGATGTGCATTGTGCCAATTTAATCCAGCATTTTGTTGTTGATTTTCAATGCCAATAACTGAGCTTGCATCATTGTTACTTGGTAATTGTTGAATTTTTTTTGGTCTTCCACCTTTAACACCAGCTGGACGAACCATCTCAGTATCTGATGCTTCATAATTTATTGAATTTTGAGTTCTTCTTGTTGGTTTTGGTGCTGGTCTTACACCATAACTTTTATCATTTAGATTTTCATTTTCATCAAGCTCTAAATGACTCGATTGCTGAGTAAAATCACCAAATTCTTGAGCTTGTTGTGATAAATTTTCAGCTTGTGAAGCATATTGAGCAGGTTGTTGAAGATAACTATGTGTTTGTTGGCCAAATTCAAGTTGTCTTGACTCTTGATTTTGTTGGTGTCTGTATCCACCATGTTCAAGATGATCATGATGATCATATTGATCATTATCATTGTCTTGATGATGATGACGTGATTGACCATTTGTATGCTGATCAAAATCAGTATTAATTGATTGTTGTTGATGATGATGATTACCACCATAACGATCATTACTACTTTCATGATGTCGCTGACTTCCTAATTCAAGTTGGCTATCACCTTGTGATTGTGTATGATGCTGCTGTGAAAAATCTCCATTTTCTACATTTTGTCCTTGATGTCTATTAACGTGATCATGATCATGTTCATGCTGACCATGATGTGATCTTCTATTATGTTCTTGATTAAAATTTTGATAACTTTGTTGAGTTTGTTGTGATAAATCTTCAGTATGTTGTGAAAAACCATCTCTAATTCCTCTTCTGTATCTTCTTTGATAACGAGATCCATATTGTGCTTGTGTTTCTGTATCACAATCAGGAGTATGACCTGCATCAAGAACACCACTGTTATATTGTCCTCCAGATTGTTGATATACTGAAGAAGATCCACCAGATGTATAATGACTTGATCCACTTCTATGTTGTTGATGTTGTCGTTGTTGTTGTTGTTGTTGTTGTCTAATTCTTTCAAAACGTTGTTGATTATCGGCAATTGTATCAGCAACAGCATGTTGAGGAATAATTGTCTCACTTCTGTGTCCAGATGCACTCCAGTGTTCTTCAACATGTTTTCCTGAGGCAGTTGGCACAACAACTTGTTCAGTATTTTGATTGACAACATTGTGTTGATGATTGTCATTGACTGTGTCCAATTCACTACCAGCTTCTTCTCTGTAATTTTGATGATTATTTTTATGATAAAGAGGAATACGAATAATATTTTGATTGCCATGATGTTGTGATTGTTGATGACCTAGTGATGATTGTTGTTGTTGATGTTGTTGATATGGATATGAAGTGACTCGATCATTTGGAACATACGTTTGTTGTTGATAATGTTGTACTTCTGATTGTTGTAAATTATCAGATGGTATAACATAATTTTGAGTACTTGGAACATAATTATTTTTTGAATTAACATGTTGTTTATGATGTGATTTATATTCATATTGTTGTTGATAAGTATTTGTTTCTGGTATATTAACACTTTCAGTATATTGATTTGGTTGTTGATGATAATTTTGAGTAACTTGGTGGCTATTTTGTTGTGATTGTTGTGTAATTTGATCCAACATCCTTTGTAATTCTTGCATACGAGTTTCATAACTTTTAACAAGTTGTTGTAAATTTTTTTGATATTCAGAATTTTGATTGGCATTTGATGAGTGTGAATTTTGAGCTACATAATTATTTTGACGAATTTGATTGTTTACTTGATCAACACGAGTCTTTAATTGGCTCATATGACTCTCAAATGATGAAGTAGTAGCTACAGGTAATGAATATTGATGAAAATTACTATTAAATTGATCCATTTGTAATTGAAGTTCACGTAAACGAGTCTGAAGTTCATTACCAGTTAAAACTTCATGATGTGTTCCACTAAAATCTTCAACTGCACTATTTAAATTACTTGATGATGATTGTTGATTATAATTTTGATGATTAAGTAAATTAGTTGGATTTTGTGTACCTAAAAGACTATTTCCAATAATCATACTACCACCACCACCACCACCACCACCAGATCCATATGATGCAGTATAATTTTTTTTATAATATTGAACTTTAGCATTTCCAGTTTCTAATTGACCTCGTTCTTCATGAACTTTACCAGCACCACCATCAGTTGCCCATTGATCACGTTCACTCCAATTACCAGGACGTGTATAACCCAAATTCATTTGTGATCCATGTAATAATTGATTTTGAAGATTATGAAAATTTTGTAGTGCTGAATTTTCTTGAATTGCTGCATGTGTTTGAAATGTTGACAATGATTCTAATGCTTGATTGTTGTAACTACCTCCTCCAACTGGTTCACTGCATAAATTAACACATCCATTTGGTGCTGAATAAACCTGTGTGATTATTACACACAAGCCAAATATTACAATTTGTTTAATCATTTTAATTTTCAAGAAAATAAATAAATTTTATTCTTGAATAATTTAAATTAATTCAAATCATTAATTGAATATTGACGATGTTCACAGTTAAAACATTCAAAAACATTTAACTCTTTTAATAATCAACAATTCTATTTATCATAAATACCCCTCCATTAAAACTCGGGTTACTTGGAGGGCACATGTTCCACAATCTTAATTTTCTCATGCGTTGAAAACGTTGTTGTTTTTACCCCTGGACTCGATGAATTTAATTCTTATCAATAATGCTTTCTCAGTATATCAATCTCAGCAGACATGACGATATAATATTCCAAGAAATTTTCTATATTTGTTTATCAATATTATTAAATTTATAAAATAATAATACAAAACAACAACTAAGTCATTTCATTTGCATCATCCAACACCTATTTTTAGTAATTAAAAAATTAAAATTAAAAAAATACTTGATCAATAAATTTTTCTGTTAAAATACAACAACAAATTGTTTGACCTTGATATACGTTTATAGCATTATTTATCAAAATAATATGATGAAGACATATTGTTAAAAATATAATCAACAAAAAATGTCTTATTGACATTCTTATTTTGATAGAGAGTGACCTTCCTGCATCATGAACTCTTTGATCTTTTATAACATAAAGAAATTTTTTTTTTTATTTTACATTATAATCAACAGGTTGTTTTATAATATATTTTCAATATTACCACATAAATAATTACTGAATAAAATTAATATTAAAAAATTTATTAAAATGAAAAAACAAAAATATAATAATTGTTACAATTTTTATTTCTCAGTAATTCAGTGATTATTTCATCATTATTCAAACCATCATTTATGCAATAAAAAGATAATTTAAAAAAAAAATAGATTTTAAATAGAATTTAAAAAAAAAAAAAAACTGACAATTTAGTTGAAATAATAAATAAATAAAAAATATCACATGTGACTGGCTGATACTGAGGTGACCTTTTTGATAGGCAATGAACCTCAACAGACACCCAGCAAGGTCGAAGATATCTACATTAATTATTATTTTTATTTTATTATATTCTTAATATTTAAATATTTTTTTGAAATATTATAAATACCATGATGATGAAGATGATAATTTAACCAACATGTGATATTTATTTCTTGTCGTAAACTTTAATTGTCATATATTTTTTTAATTTTTTTAAAATTATTTATGACAAGATGAATAATATATCAATGCTTGATGATGATAATACTAGTTATTCTTGATAAAAAAAATTATTTTTATCATATAAAATACAAGGGTTAAAATTAGGTCAAGAATAAAATTTAACTAGAATTGTTTTTGTGTTTTCTTGAGTCAAGGCAATTGACACAAGATTAGTGATTTTACTTGACAATGATTTATGGAAAAATATAAATTATTATTGTAATAATAAAATTTATATTTTAATTTATAATTATTACAGAAATCAAGCAGTACCATTCGTTTTTTTAATCGTGTTGATTATTATTCATGTCATGGTAGTGATGGATTATTTGCTGCTCGTGAGATATTTAAAACAACATCAGTTTGCAAACAACTTGGTGTTGGTAAGATTATTTTTTTACAATATATCCTATATATATATTTAAAATTGTAAATATAATAATTTTAAAATTTATGTATTTTATTGTTTTTTTTTTTAAGAACCAAATAAAATTGATGGAGTTTGTCTCAATAAAGCTCGTTTTGAAACATTTATCAAAGAATTATTATTGGTTAAAAGATATCGAGTTGAAGTTTATGTTAACAAAGGAACAAATAGAAATCAACAATGGTCATTAGAATTTAAAGGTTCACCTGGTAATTTAACACAATTTGAAGATATTTTATTTGTAAATTCTGATATTGCTATTGGTACATCAATAATTGCTGTTAAATTAGGATCAGAAGGAAAATCAAGGGTAAATTGAATAATTTTTTTTAATATCAATAATAATACATGAATAATAAAATTATTAATAAATTAATTAATTAATTTCGTTTCGTTTTTTTTTTTTTTTTTTAAATAGCTTGTTGGTGTCAGTTGCATTGATCCACTTTCAACAATAATATCAGTATGTGAATTTTTAGATGACGAATCATACTCTGATCTTGAAGCTCTTGTTGTAACAAATTCACCAAAAGAATGTCTTTTAATTGGAGCTGAAGGAAATAAAGAATTTCAAAATATAAAACAAGTTATGGAAAGAAATAATGTATTAGTAACATTAAGAAAAAAAAATGACTTTTCAACAGATTCATTAATTCAAGATTTAAATTCATTAATTAAATTTAAAAAAGGACAACAAGAAAATTCACAAGCAATACCAGAAACAAATTTAGAACATGCAATGTCATCAACAGCTGCATTAATAAAATATTTAGATTTAACATCAGATGCAGGAAGTATTAATCAATATAGAATAAGACAACTTGAACGTTCACGTTATCTTAAACTTGATGGTGCAGCAATAAAAGCACTTAATGTTGATCCACCACCTGGTTTACCATCAATTGTTAATAGTGGAGCAACAACAAGTATTCAAGGTTTATTAGATAAATGTAGAACTCCACTTGGTCATCGTCTTGTTGCTCAATGGGTTAGACAACCACTTAAAGATTTAGCATTAATAAAAGAACGTCATGATATTGTTGAACAATTAGTTAATAATAATGAATTAAGATCAGCTTTAAGTGATGATCATCTTCGTCGTATTCCTGATTTAGAACAATTAGCTAAAAAAATAACACGTAAAAATGGTTGCCTTCAAGATTGTTATAAAATTTATATGTGTATGATGCATATACCAGTTTTTTTAGAAGCATTATCATCATCTGATGATAATACTGCTGCAATGAAAGCACTTATTATTGATCCATTAAAAGAAACAATTGTTGATATGGAAAAATTTCAAGAAATGATTGAACAAACAATTGACCTTGAAGCATCTGATTCTGGTGAATTTCTTGTTAAACCAGATTTTAATGAAGATTTAAGTGATATGAAAGAATCAATGGATAATTTAAAAAAAAAAATGGATAAAGAACTTACAAAAGCTGGTGATGATTTAAATATGGATGTTGGAAAAACAATTAAACTTGATAGTACAATACAACAAGGATATTTTTTTCGTGTTACATTAAAAGAAGAAGTTAATTTACGTAATAATAAAAAATATGATTTATTTGAATCACATAAATCTGGTGTTAAATTTAGAAGTAATAAAATGACTGAAATTAATGAAGAATATTTATTAACAAGAGATAAATATGAACAAGAACAAAAAAGTGTTGTTACTGAAATATTACAAATTGCAGCTGGTTATAGTAATCCAATTAAATTAATAGCATCAATTATTGCAATATTAGATGTATTAACTGCATTTGCTGTAGCAGCTGTTAATTCAACAAAAACATTTGTTCGTCCAAATATGGTATCAAGTGAAGAGGGTATATTAAATATTGAACAAGCAAGACATCCATGTCTTGATTCACAGCCTGATGTACATTATATTGCTAATGATTGTGCATTTAAAAGAAATGAAAGTCAATTTTTTATTATAACTGGACCAAATATGGGTGGTAAAAGTACATACATGAAATCAATTGGTGTTGTTGCATTAATGGCTCATATTGGAAGTTTTGTACCATGTGAAAAAGCAACAATATCATTATTAGATTGTATTTTAGCAAGAGTTGGTGCTGATGATTCACAAACAAAAGGAGTTTCAACTTTTATGACAGAAATGGTTGAAACAGCAACTATTCTTAAAACTGCTACATCAAATTCATTGATAATTATTGATGAACTTGGACGTGGAACATCAACTTATGATGGTCGTGGTGTTGCTTGGTCAATTGCTGAACATTTAGCTAAAGAAATAAAAGCATATTGTTTATTTGCTACACATTTTCATGAAATTACAAGACTTGCTGAAGATGTACCAACTGTTAAAAATTATCATGTTACAGCACTTGTTGAAAATGATGAAGTTGTATTTTTATATTCTGTTAAACCTGGTATATGTGATCAAAGTTTTGGTATTCATGTTGCTAAAATGGTTAATTTTCCATCTGAAATTATTGAATTTGCTCAAACAAAACAAGCTGAACTTGAAGATGGTGAAAATATTACATTTGAAGGATATAAAACTGCTGAAGAAAAAAGAAAAATTGTTGCTGAAGGAGAAAAATTAATTGCTGAATTTGTAACAAAATGTAAACAACTTGATGTATCATTATCTGAAAAACAACTTTTGGATAAAATTAATTCATACAAAGAAGAAACAATTGCCAGTGGAAATCCTTATATCAAAGCTTTATTAGCTAGAGCATAACATTTTTATTTTTTCTTAATAATATTCATATCAGTGCCATTAAGTATCATAAAAAAAAAAAAAAAAAAGCTCAAACAAAATACTCTGTAATTATATTGGATAATAATAATAATAATAATACATATTTTTTCACATTTTTTCTATATGTATTGTTTTTTTTTAATTTTTTTTTATATATAATCCTACATGTACTTATCATATATCTAAAAAAAAAAGTATATGAAATGTTGGAAATGATCAACGTTGGTGTCGCTACTGCAAGGTCCAAAAGGCGTGTACACCTCTCACTCGGTCAACACATGTTTATTAAACTACAAAATCATATACGTACACATAATAATACGCAAGTGTTATTATGAATGTCTAGGTACTCTTCTTTTTTTTTTTTCTTTTTTTTTTATTTATATTAATTAAAAATTTAAGTCTATTAAAAGTTTGATAAATGATATATTGTTAGTTATAATTGGTTATAATATTATTGATAACATGGAACCACCAGTATTTCCTGAAGAAATATGGATAAAAATATTACTTTATTGCGACGTACCGGACATCATTGCTTTCGGCAGTACTTGCAAATATTTAAGAAAAACATCAGACACTGATTATCTCTGGTGAGTCATATGAAATGTCAAACTGAAAGTATTATTATTTAAAATAATAATATTTTCATTTGATGATGATGATAAATTAAAAAAAAAAAAAGAAAAATGATAATAAATTCTATTATATAATATGAATTTGATTATATACGTATTATGTATCAATAATTAATTAATTAATTAATTTATTTATTTATTTATTCAACAGGAAAATGAAATGGTTACAACTGATATCAAAAGTACAATTTAAATTTCCAGATATAAAATGTTTACAATTATTAAGTGTAAGTTTTAAAGCAATGTGTTATCGTTTATATATGGTAATAACACTTGGTGAAAATCCACCATTTCCAAAATGTTATCACTGCAGTGGTTACACATGTCATCGTAATTGTGTTGAAGGTTCAAGTTCAAAAGTTGTTATTGAAATTGGTAATAAATTTACTTGGGTTATTACACCACATTTTGGTTTAAAACGTCATTTTTCATTATTTGGTATACCAAAATGTGATACAAAATTACATCCAACACAAAATACATATTTAACAAAAACAGATAATAAATTAAATAAAAATGATAAAACATCAACTTCTAGTAATGGTGATGATGGTGGTGAAAGTAGTAGTTGTTGTACATTTAATCGTACTAAAACAGATTATAAATCAATTGCTAAAAAATTAAAATTATTAAAATTATCAGAATTAACAACAAATAAATTACCAAGACCAAGTGGTCCATTTTGTGTTTTTTGTAATTCAGTTAAATTATATAGAGAAAAAAAACGTTTAACTGTTCATCCACTTGAAGCATTATGTTATACTAAATCAAATCCTCTTTATCAACGACTTATTAATGGATATTGTACAGATACTGTTGAAGTACTTGGTATTCCAAATGTTGATGTTGTTAGTCCAGCAGAGGCATTACTTGATGATGCATCATTTTCAGTATTAAAAATATTTATTGATCATTTATTTCATCAAATGGAATTAACTTCAATATTAAGAAAACCAAATGCTGTATTAATATTTTGTGAACCATTAGCAATGCATCCAATACTTCGTAAACAATTATTACATTATTTATTTCAAGAAGTTAAAGTTGCTAGAGTTTGTCTTGTACCAAAACCATTGGCTGCATGTGCTATGCTTGATGTTGAAACTTGTGTTGTTGTTGATAGTGGTGCATTAAGTACAACTGTTGCTGTTGTTATTAATGGTAGAGTTATGCCACATAGATGGAAATTATTACCAGTTGGTGGATGGCATGTAGCTTATCATCTTAAACAAGCTATGCATTGGCAACCAAAAGAATATCATCAAATACCAATATCACATTTAGATACAATTGCAGTTAAAGAAAGATGTCGACTTAGTTATAATATTGAAAATGAAGATATTAAAAGAGGACCAACTAAACGTGAACATATTAATCTCAGAGTTGACAGTTATGCTGATTATAAACAATTTTGGGTTACTATTATTATAAGTATATCATAATAATTATCATGTATATTTTATTTTTTAATATTTATTTTATATATATTTTTAGAAAGTATCTTTGGGTCCTGAGGTTTATATTGCACCTGAAATGATGTATATATCATTAAATTTACCACAAATAATTAAAGATGTAACAGCTGGTCTTGAAACTGAATTAATGCATGATTGTTTATCAAATATACTTCTTACTGGTGGCAATACTGATTTATCTGGTTTTGCACTTAGACTAAGAAAAGATTTAAAACAAATATTACCTGATCATCAAGCAATTATTGAAGTTCAAAGTTGTCCTGGTACTCATAGTTGGAATGTTGCAATGGGATCTACATATGTACCACTTGCTGTTAATCCAGGTAAATTTAATTATTATTATAATATAGTATTTAAATTTTTACAATAAATATAATTAATTTTAGATAAAACACCACCAGAATATGTTGAGGGTAATCCATTTTGGCTTTCTCGGGAAGAATACGTACTTTTTGGATGTCAATCACTTGAATAAATTGGTAACAGCAAGTGGTAAATTTAAAAAACAAATTTTTTATTAATAATCAATTTTAAAGTCTATTTTTTATTTATTTATTTATTATATAAAATTTTAAATGCATAAAAATACGTTGTCATGATGAAATAAAACGTATAGTTTATGATAACTGTTAATTATTACTGCAAAAATATATTAGAAAAAAACAATTAATTAAATTATTCAAGTTTTTGCACATAAAATCATAACTAAAAGCACATTTCAAAATAACATCTTTATAAAAAACAAAATGTTACAAATTCAAATTTTAATTTAATAATTTTTAAAATTTAGTTTTTTTATTTACTAAAAAAAAAAAAAAAGAAATAATCATTTTATTTTTCTGTTTGTATATAGTCTATTTGTTTTATTTAATTATTGTAAATATAAATTAATAATAATATCAAAAGATAAAAAAAATATATCTTAATTTAAACAGTGAGGATTTAAAAAAAAAAAAATTAACAAAAATTATTGTTATTTGGATATTCCACAATAAATAATTGTGGATTTAAATATTTAAAATTTAATTTATAACTATTTAAATTAACAAAAAAAAAAAAGGCTTTAATCAAAGCAAGTATTATATTTGACAAAAAAAAAAAAGCATATTGCCAAATAAGTTGAGAGGATAAAAAGTTTATTTAATAATTAAATAAATAATAACAATAATATAATTAATAGTTCTTCTAGTCAGTACGAAGTGAGTTGTTCATTGTAATATTGTGTACGAGTGTTTGCCAATAGATTATAATTAATAAAAAAATAATATATTTAAAAAAAAAAAAGAAATGTTGATAAAAGTATATTTATTCCTGTTGAAAAAATTTTTTTTTTAATAAATCAATTAATCAGTACTTATTTGTTATTATTAAAAAAATATGAAAAAATTAAAATTCATATAAAATTTGTATCAAATCTCACCATAAAATTTTTTTTTATATTTATTTCTTCCTCTATTATTATATCAAGTCAATAATGATGACTCATGACTCATCACTCCTATAATAAATAATAATTACTTAATTTGTTTTAATTAATTATTTTAGTATTATTTTATCTTTGATTCGGTTTAAAAAAATATATCAATGATCTTTACATATTTATTGTTTTAGTTGACATGTTTAAATAATTGTACAATATAATTATACATTTTATAAATTTATATAAATGTTATTTTATTATTAATTTTATTTTTGATTTATGGTGTTATAAAAAATCACTATTTTCAAGTCATATATATCTTATAATATTATTAAATATCTATTAATCATAAACTACTTATTAATTTTATCAACGTTAATGAATACATCTTGTATAAAGTATATTGTTATTTATTTTTTATTAGATTTAAGTTTGGTTTTGGAGCGGATAAATTTATTATTTTTCTGCTTTTTAATTTAAAAATAATAATATAATATAATAATAATTATATCAAGATTATTTAAACAAATATAATATAGCAATTTAATTATTTAATAAATTGACCATAAAAATTAATAATAATTTTGTTTGTCATTAATCTTTTCCAGTATCTATTTCAATTTTTAAATGTTTTTTTTTTTTTAAATAAAAGATGAATTAATTTACAAACTATATACAAAATTATGTTAACATAATAATTGTTGTCTTATTTTTAAAATGAGCTATTGTATTGGTATTATTATTATTTTATTTTTTTAAAACAAACTGTAACGAAATATTAATTAAATTTATAATTTTAAATATTATTTATAAAAATTTAAAACAGTCATGAATAAAGATCGTGATAAATATGATTTAATTAAAATAATAATGAAAAAATAAAAAATAAAAAATAAATTACTTGACTGTAATTTAACGTAATTATTTTACATTTAACAACATGATGATTTAGCTGGTTCAGCTTCAACAAGATTAAAATCTAAACCACCTGGTCGTGAAAAGCCAGTTTTAATACCATCCCATCCATCTTCTACTTTATATTCACCAGTTTTAATTCTATTATAAACTTCTTGTGTAACAGCACGAAATGCTTCAGTAACATTAACACCTGTTTTAGCACTTGTTTCAATATGATGAACACCATTTTGATCAGCAAATGTTCTTGCTTCTTCTCTTGATACTTCTCTTCTTGCTCCATTTGTTACTAAATCAAGTTTACAACCAACAAGTGCAAAAACAGGACGATGAGGTTCAATATGCCTTCTAGCTTCCATCATCCATTGAGGAATATGTTCAAAACTAGCTCTATTACATACATCATAAACTAACAATGCTCCAACTGAATTTCTATAGTATGATTTTGTAATTGATCTAGTTAAATAAAATACGAAAATTAAAACCTTGATCTATTTTTAATATATTATACTATTTGTTGAGTTATTTTTACTCTTGAAATATTTGAATAAAAAAAAAATAAAAAATACAACTGCATACCTAAATCTTTCTTGTCCAGCTGTATCCCAAAGTTGTAATTTAATTCTTGTTCCATCATCTACATCAATCAATCTAGCAAAAAAATCAACACCAACTGTTGGATCTGATAACTAAAATAATAATAATAATAATAATAATAATAATAATAACTTTATAATTTAAATTAAATAATAAAAAAAAAACAAATAGTTAATCAACAGTTGAGTCTCTGTATATTTTTGTTGTATTTATATTGACTGATAAGCTATGCAATATAAAAAATCACAACAAGTGTGCCAGTATGTGAAATGATTGTTTGTTTATTTTTTTACAATCATAATATCATTTTCTACAACGCATATTCTTATTGTAACCTAACCTTTGGATTTTTAATTTTTTTAATTTAATAAACATAATAAATTTGAAAAATTATTTCATGAATATAATTACGTCATCTTAACTACTAGATATTCATGAAATTTGATATTTAAACTAAATTTTATATTGCATCAAATCATATCAAAGTTTTTGAAAATTAAAAAAATAAAGGTATAGGTATCTTGTTTATAAATTATAAATATTGATAATAATATTTATACAATTGAAATATATATTACAAACCTCTGCAAATTTTCCATCAGTAAAATATTTGAGTAATGAACTTTTTCCAACTGTACTGTCACCAATTAATATCAATCTAAATTGATAATCAAAAATTGGCTCTACCATTATTATTATTAATAATTAAATTTAATATATTTATAATATTTTTAATTAATTTATTATTTATTTATAAAAACACAAATTTAAGTTTATCATGAGTACAACCACATGTGTTTAGATTTAGATCACAACTAAATGCGACACACACCAAGAACAACTGCCAAGAATTTCAATAATAAAAAAAAAAAAATTAAAAAAAACGAAAGTACGTTTACAAAAATTGGCGATGTTGTTTGTTTTTTTTTTATCTTGTGATGCCAGTTGACCGTGACACATTCAATTAGTTTTTAATTAATGTAGTAATTTGGTATTTTTAAATAATCACTGGTTCAACAACATACATATATGTATTATATATTTAACAACAACAATAACAACAACAACAATAACAACACACCTGGACCAGATGATAATAATAATAATAGTAATAATAATATAATAACAATTATTATAATAATAACAAAGTGATGATCGACTTGCGCAAATAACGTTTGCGCAACTGATAAATAAATATTAGATAATAACAAATTGTTTGTTTAAATTTTATAACAATTATAATGATAAAATGATATTTGTTATTAATTAATGATATTTTTATGTATTATTATTGTCAACTATAATCAACAAATTATCAATGATTTCTAAATATTAAAATAATGAATAATAGAATATTTATATTGATTCATATGACTTGTTTATTATTTAAATAAAAATATAAAAATTATTCAATGAATCATTCAATGATACAAAATTATCCTTATTCAATGATAAATATTTGTTACTCTAATTTTTCTAAAAGTTTCTCGATAATTTTCAATAGGTCGAATACCTCTTCGATCATTATATTTGCCTAATACAAATTCAAAAATTTTTGAAAAAAAAAAATTCAAATACCTCTTCAGTTATTATATTTGCTTAATAAAAATTCAAAATTAAAAAAAAAAAAAAATTCGAATACCTCTTTGGTCATTTTATTCGCCTGATACAAATTCTAAATTTTATTTCGATAAATTTTAAGAAATGTTGCTATAGATAAAAAATATTGATCCTAGAAAAAAAAGAGAAGCAGCATCGAATACCTCTTTTCGAGTTCTATAACCCTGATACAATCCAATATTTTTACGATTTTTTTTAAAAGCCTCACAATAATTTTTTCAAAAAATATTAATGATAGAAAAAAACGAGAAACTGCATCGAATACCTCTTTCCGAGTTCTATAACCCTGATACAACCCCATATTTTTACGATTTTTTTTTAAATGCACCAGGTTATTTTTTTCAAAAACCTCTTCAGTTATTATATTTGCCTAATGAAAATTTAAAATTTAAAAAAAAAAAATTTGAATACCTCTTCGGTCATTATATTTGCCTAATACAAATTCCAAATTTAAAAGAAAAAAAAAAAAAAATTCGAATACCTCTTCACTTATTATATTTGCCTAATAAAAATTAGAAATTTTTTCGAAAAAAAAAATATAGAATACCTCTTCAGTTTTTATATTCGCCTAATAAAAAATCGAAATTTTTTTTCAAAAAAAAAAAAATTTGAATACCTCTTGGTCATTATATTCGCCTAATACAAATTCAAAATTTTTTTTTAAAAAAAAAAAATTGAACACCTCTTCGGTCATTATATTCACCTAATAGAAATTCAAAATTTTTTTTCAAAAAAAAAAAAAAATTCGAATACCTCCTTGGTCATTATATTCGCCTAATACAAATTCAAAATTTTTCGAAATAAAATAAAATATAATTTTTTTAAAATAATTTACACAATTATTAAATTTAAAAAAAATCCGAATATTATTTATTAAAAATACGAGATACAAAAAATGGTTTATATTTTTGTTTAATATTTTTTTTAAATAAATAAAACAAATATTTTGTATTGTTGATACAAAAATAATAATAAATAAATAATAATTTATTTAATTTATAGGATTATCACGTAAGGCACTTTCAAGTTTTTCTTGAAATTTAAGATTTTTTAATTGTTGTTTAGCTAATATTTTATCTAATTTAATAGTAGCATTTTCAATATTTTGATAATTTCTATTGATGTATTTTGTTTTAATATCATCAATTGATTCTTCATCAATACTTTGCCAAATACTGTCATATTCATCAATAATTAATGATATATTTTTATTTTCTTCTTCTAAATCAATACGTCTCTTTTTTATAACTGGTATTTTTTCATAATTTTCATCATAACGTATTTTAAAATTATCCATTGTTCTTGATTTAAACCACCATGGTAGTGTTCGAAAATGTTTAATATGATTTTTATTATAAACAATACGATATTCTGTATCAATTAAATTAATTTTAGCTTTTAAAATTTCTAATATAATATAAATAAATTTTGGTTTAGCTTCACCATCAGACATAAAGAATATATTGCTAAGAATATTACATGCAATTGTGTTGTAATTAGATTCAGTAAGTGATAATTGACAGTATTTTATAATAGCTTTATGAAGTTCCATTGTATCGTTAATTGGCCATTTGTATCTGTATAAATAAATAAATTAAATTAAATTTTTTTAAATAATTAAAATTTTTAATAATAATATGTATTAAAATAATAAATAAACTTACGGCCATTCTGGTAGAGAAAAATTACTAATAATATCTTCAATTTTAATTCTATTTTCTTCTTGTTTCCAATCATCATCAAAATATTCATAGCTACAAGGTAATTCATAATTTTTTGCTAAAAACATTTTAAATTCTGGTGGAAAATCAGTATATAATAAACTTTCTGGATCCATAATAATATCTAAAAGATGTTCAACAGCTTCATTATGAAGATCAATTACAAATTTTGCATCTTCAAGTGCATTTTCTAAATATGAATTAAATGAACCATGTCCAGATATTCTTAACCATAATTCATCAGTTAAACATGTTGTTATAGTTTCTTTAAGATTATCCATTTCAAGTGGTACTGGTGGTGATTTATTAAGTGTCAACCAAAGTAATGATGTTTGTGTTAATTTTAATATTATATCTTCATCAATTGTTGGTTGATAATGTATAGTATATTCTAATATATATCCAGATTTAAGTAAATAATCTAATTCATTTTTTATTTCAATATTATTAATTATTGTTTCACCAAATATTATTAATACAAGTGGTACTGGCATTAATTTTTTTCTTGATACAACTATTCTTGTAAGTCTTTTAGCAATTAATTTTGGATCTTCATCAGTTGTTGCTATAAATAATAATCCATCAACACCAGTGAGATGATAATCGTCAATTAAACCTTCACCTTGTTTTATACAAATATTAAGAGTCTCATGTGGATTTGGTTTGTAACTTTTAATTATTGGATTAATTGAATAATTTGATGGACAAAGATATTGACTCATAATTTTTTTGTGACGCATTAAAAGTGCTTTATTTTCCATTTGTGGCCATGATATTAACATTTTCCAAAATAACAATGGTGATAATTCAATGTCAAGTGTTTTTAAATTTTCTTTTAATCCAGTATATATTTTTGTTTCAATTGGTTCTAAATATTTCATTTGTATATTATTATTATTTTGTGTTTTTATATTTTTTATTCTCATATTTTTAATAACAAGATCTTGATCTTTACGATACAATGATGTTGCATATTCTTGAAGACTTTTATTTGGTAACCAAACTGGTGTATTGTCAAGTGCTTTTCTTTGACTTTTT
Source organism: Lysiphlebus fabarum (assembly GCA_011426435.1). NCBI lineage: Eukaryota > Metazoa > Arthropoda > Insecta > Hymenoptera > Braconidae > Lysiphlebus > Lysiphlebus fabarum. The sequence continues at coordinate 199,724 of WSYQ01001077.1, forward strand.
TTTTTCATTACAAATTGACACCAGAGTTTATAATATTTAAGCATAACACGATTTTTTATTTTTTTTTCAACATTTTGTAAACTTGTTTGTAATTTAATTTCATTGTCAAATATTATTTTACAATTATCCAAAATATATTCATCAACAATATCATTTAAAATTTTATTACTCATATTTTCATAATTTTTAATTTTTTCTAATTCTTTATCTAATACTGTTGAACAAATATCATGAACAACATCTGCTTCCACTTCATTAGAAATTTTAATAGATTCAATTTCTATTTTTTCAATTATTTTTTTTTCATTATTTTCTTGAATTTTTTTTGTACTATCATCTATAATTTTATTATCAATTTTAATTTTTGGTGATGGTATTTTTGTTTCAATTGGAATTGGTATAATTTGTTTTACTTCAGTAGTTTTTGGAGTTACTGAAAAATCAGAAAATATTGATGATTTTTGACTGAAAGGTGTTGTTGTTGTTGTTGTTGATGCAAAAGAAAATATATTTGGATTTGATTGATTTGTTGAAATAAATGGTGATGAATTACTAAATATTGATGTTTTAACAGCTGAATTATTTGATTGTGAAAATATATTTGATATTGTATTTGTATTACTGATAGAAAATATATCAGGTTGTTTTGTTGTAAATGGTTGAATTGACTGTTCAGTTTTTATTAAATTAACTGTTGGATTTGCAAAAGAAAATGATGAAGGTGGAGCTGAAAATATTGATTTTGTTGTTAATATGTTTGGTCTATTTTTTTTCGTAAATAATGGAGATCTTTTATTTATTGGACTTGATGGTACATCCATGTCTTCATCATCATCATCATTATATTCATAATGATTTTTTTCTTCCTCTTCCTCTTCCTCTTCTTCCTCTTCTTCTTCTTCTTCAACATCTTCTTCATATTCTTGTTCATCTGTTATTAATTTTCCTTCTTCTTCTTCTTCTTCTTCATCTCCCATAAATTCTACTTCTTCATCTTCTTCAACATCATCATCTTCTTCATCATCACAAACTTCTTCTTCCTCTTCGACATCTTCATCATCATCAATCAATTCTTCACCTAATATTGCTCCATTTTGATCACTAGCATTAATAGATTCACGTTTTAAATAACCACGATCATCAAAACTATTATGTGGTTTATGATTTAAATAATTACGTTCAGGCATTTTTCCACCAGCAATTGTTTGACCAATTGACCAGCCCATATTTAATCTTTTTTTTTCAACAAGTTCTTTAGCACGTCCTTGTTCAATTAATGGTGGTGGTAATGATGCACTTTCACGATCAAGATTAATATCAAATTCATCATCTGTTATTGTTAAACTTGATTTTTTACAAAAATAAATAGCTTCATCTGGTCCTTCAAAACCAAGTATATCAATAAATTCATATAATGGATATTTTTTAGAATTTTTTTGTGAATATGCTTTTAACATAACTGATAGTGCTGCAACACGTACTTGAAAAAAATATCTTAATAATATACATGCATTTAAATAAGTTGTTTCTTTAACTAATTTAAAAAATTTTACATAATTATTTGATTGTATTGATGAATATACTTTTATTGAAAATTTTACTTCTTTTGATTTTTGTATATTTGATGGTAATCTTTGTAAATCCCACATAAAATTAGCATTATTTAAATTTAATAATATAATATATGCTCTAAATTCAGATTCATTTTTACAATCAGTACCATTTATACGTAAATCATGATACATATATTTAAGTGTTTGTAAACATTTTGTTAAATTTTCAGTATTAATTTTTTTATCAAATACTGATGCTTCTTCAGCACATAATCTTTCTGAACATAATATATGAAATCTTGCACATTGTTCAAGTAATTCAACAGTATCTAAATCACATAATTCTTGTTGTGTTATATCTTTTCTAATTCCTCTAGTACGATCCCATAAAAAATGATACCAATCACCTAAATTTGTACTATCTAATTCACATAAATCAGTTATTTCATGTAATAAATAACTCATTGTCATTTTTAATGATCTAACTGGTCTTAAATCTTGTGGCATTGGTTCTTCTTGATCAGCAGATGATCTTGAATATTGTTTAACTGCTTTTTTATGACATATTTTATGATCAGATGATGATGAATTATCAATAAATTCATATTGTGATACTTGTCTTTGAAATTCTCTCATTAAACGTTCTTTTTCTGGACACATATCTGGACAAGTACCAATTGTTACTTTTGAATCAAGTGTATGAGTTTTAACTTTTTTATATCTCATTAATTTATCACGTGCATCAAGTATTTTATATTTATCTTCACTTGATATACCAACTTGACGTATTATTTTTTGTAAATCTCTAACTGATGCATTTGATGATGAAAATGGAATATGACTTTCTTGATTTGTTAATTGATGTTGTAAATTTAATGTTGATGTTGATGTTGATGATGATGTTAATGGCATTAATGCTGTTGTTAATAATGATCTTGATTTTTTTTTATTATCTTTATTTGATGATTTTTTAATTCTTTTATCTGGCATTTTAAATAATTCAGAATCATCTATTTTATTATTTAAACTATGAATATTATATGCTCTACCTGTCATAGCCTCCAATTCGGCTTTTACATCATCATCATCATTTATTTTATTTAAATATGTTGTTAAATTTTTAGTAGAATCTTTTTTATTTTTAGTTAATAATTTTGTTAACATTTTTATTTTATTTTAACAACTTTATTTAATTTAAATATTCAATAGGTATATAAAAACACACAAAATGCACTTGCAAATTTATTTATATTTTACTATTTTTGTTTATTTATCAATCAAGCTAACAAATTGTGTGTGTGTGTGTGTGTTGTCGCTTTTTATTAAAAAATGAAAACTCGCCCGAAAAAATTTCGAATGATTCTCTCTCTATCTCTCGCCTCTCTCTTGTACAATTAAACTTGTCTCATTTTTCATTCAATGAATCACTGAACACACACAAAAAACATAACCAAATCATAATTATTAAATAATAAATAATATACATCCACGTGCAGTGTTAAATATTAGTTAATAAGTTTATAATAACAAAAAATAAAAATGAAGAAAAAAAATAATTTAGTAATAAATCCTTTGAGTCGTCCAAAAAATGATGAATCTGAAATAAAAATTGAAGATGATGAAAAAAAAGTAAGTTTACCAAGTGAATCATCATTTCAACATATAAAATGCAAAGCTGTAAGACATATGAAAGCTCAGATGTTCATGAAAGAGAAAAAAAAAGCTAAAAAAGAAGCACAAAAACAAAGAGTACAAGAAGGTAAACCAAAAGGTATACCACATACTATTGAAAGTCTTCGTGAAAAAGATGAGACTATGATACATGGTGATATTGATGATGAAGCCAATGCTGAAGTTAAAGCTGAATTAGATAATGATGAATTTTCTTCTTATTATAAAAAAGATTATGAACCTAAAGTACTTATTACTTATGCTGATAATCCATCAAGAAAAACAAGAATTTTTGGTGTTGAATTGACAAGAATTGTACCTAATTCATTGTCATTGTATAGAAATCGTTCTGGAGTTAAAAAAATGGTTAAATCAGCAACTGCTAGAGGTTTTACTGATATTATTGTTATCAATGAAGATCGTTGTCAACCAAGTAAGATTTGTTTGTTGTTTTTTTTATGCCTCAACAATAAATAAAATAATCATTAATTAATTTTTGTTTTTATTTTAGATGGTTTATTAGTTGTTCATTTACCAGATGGACCAACAGCACAATTTAAAATGAGCAATGTTAAAATAACACCAGAATTAAAAAGAAGTCACAAAGAATTTACTGATCACAGACCTGAAGTTATATTGAATAATTTTTCAACACGTTTAGGTCATACAATTGGACGTATGCTTGGTGCTTTATTTCATTATCAACCAGAATTTAAAGGTCGACGTGCTGTTACATTTCACAATCAACGTGATTATATTTTCTTTAGGCATCACAGGTATATTATATAGAATTTTTTTTCTTTTCAAACAGTAAATTATCAATCTTTATATTTTTATTATTATTTTTTTAGATATGAATTTAATTTAAAAGCTGGAAAAGCAAAATTGCGAGAATTAGGACCAAGATTTACTCTTAAATTAAAATCACTTCAACATGGAACATTTGATAGTAAATATGGTGATTATGAGTGGCTTATTCAAGGAAAACGTCATTCAATGGAAACAAGCAGAAGAAAATTTTTCTTGTAATAATATTAATATTATAAAAACTTTATTATTATTTTTTAAATTAATATTTCAAATAAAAAGACAATTTATTTTGTCAGTCTTCAGATGATGAATTTATTTTTTTTTTAATAATATTTTTATTGTTTTTTGTTGATTGAAATTGATCAAAAGTCAAGTTGGTTCTTTTTAAAACATAACATGCTGCTGGTAAACCTCCCATATTAACACCAAGTATTTTTTTTTGTTTAAATAAATCTGTTGTTGCTTGTAGAGCCTGAAAAAAAAAAAAAAATGATTAACAATTTGATATATTATTTATTTTTATAACACAAATATGATGATGACTTACAGTTGTGATACTTCGTCGATCATATGTCAACAAGACAACTCTACCATATTTAAGCTTGACAACTCTTCCAAGTTCAATAAGATATTTTTTATAAAAAATTCTATTATCTGATTTTAATCCTGATCTTTTACCAAATGGCATATCAGTAACAAAAACATCAATTGAAGAATCTTTAAATGGTAAATATGCAACATTCCACTGTATCAAATTTGATTTGTATGATTTATTTAAAGCATCAAAATTAAGTCTTGATCTTTCAATGGCTTTTTCATGATTATCTCCAGCTAAAATATAACATCCTGTAAATTCTATAGCAGCCTAACAAAAAACAATTATACATATTGTTAAATGATCAAAAAAAATATATAATTTAAAATATTTATACCTCAATTGGAATTGATCCACCTCCACACATTGGATCAATGATAATTTCTCCAGGTTTTGGTTCAGCAAGACTTATTAAATTATAAGCAACAGTTGATCTGAGTGTAGTTGGACCAAAATAAGTTATATTTCTTCTATGCAATGACTCACTTGTTACACGTAGTTGAAGTATCATTTCAGCTTGAATATATAAATTATAAATATTAAAAATTTATAAATAAAAATAGTTTAAAATGATTAATTTTTAATTTTATAATTATTACAATTATTTACTCGACTGAGAATTTCCAGTTGATATGAGGTCAGATCAACAATCCAATGATACTGATCTTGTAATTCACCACCAATTATTGTTGCTATTTTATTGGAATTAAATGTATGTTTACCATTTCGTTCACATGTTACTCGATATGATAAAATACTATTCTCATTGGCAAGTGATGGATCACAACCTCGTTTTCTAGATCCACGTTTTTCTTCAACAATTAGATTTTTATTTTCTTCTTTTTTAACATTATACTGACTAACAGCAGATTCATGTTCTTGATGAGTTGGAAATAATTGACCAGGATATTTAGTTATAATTTTCCATGCATTTAAACATTTTTTTAATTGTGTATAATTATGTAATGAATTTATTACTAATTGTAAATTATTTTCAGCATTATCTGGATCAAATTCAAGACAACGAACATCACCAACAATATAAACATTGTCAATTGATCGTAATTTTAATATCTAGATAATTCCAAGTAAAAAAATAATAAGTAAATTAATTTTAATTTTGATATGTTAATTATAAATTGATAAATAATATTTACTTTTTGAAAATCTTCAAAAGCAACATTGATATATATTTTTCCACGATCTTTAAATGCTCTTAAATTATCACATATTTTTAATTTACATTCATCAACAGCTTGCCATTCTAGACCTTAAATAAATAATTAATTATAATTTGAAAAAATATACGTATAATTAGGTTATAACTTTTTTAAATGTTTTAAATTAATTCATTACCAGTATCAACAGTTAAACAAACAGTAAATATATCATCATTTTGACTTGATAAATCAAATAGCTTTTCCAACTCTGTTTTTGTTTTTGTTGTCATTGTTTTTTTTTTTTTTTACTTTCTTTTATTTATTATTTTTGTTGTAGTGTGTGGTGTCTTCTTGTCATTTATTTTGAAGAAGATCTTGAAAATCCAACGTAACCAAAAATATATTATATGAAGTAACAGGTAGATTAATGAAAAAAAAATAACAATATTTATTTGAACAACAGAAAAAAAAAAAAGTAATAATTTATTTACAGATAAAATTTTTAAAAATATTTCTTGATAATTTATATTATAATAATTAAATAATCAGAATAATTATTACATAATTTTTTTTTTTAATAAAACATAATTGATTTAGAGTTAAATTTAAGTCAAGTAAAATGTCACTTGAATTTAAGAACAATCCAGAGTACAAAAAATACAAATATTGAAAATAAAAATAGGTAGAGAATGTAATAATTGTGACCAGCTTTGGCCATCCTAATAACTCTTGAAACAGATGATGTCAATGAGCCACTTGTTCTTTCAAAATCATCATCCTAAAAAGAAAAGGAAAAAACAACAATTAAATGTCTATTTGTTTAAAAATAACTATATCAACATAAATATTTAATAAAAAAATTTATAATAATTACAATTCCTCTGAGTAATTTGTCTTGATATTTCACCTCATCACCAATATCAATACTTAAACTTTTAAGTGCATGAATTTTATTTTGTAATTCATCTTCAAGTTGTTGATTTTCATCTTCAAGAAGATTATGAGATGTTGTTGGAACTGGTTCATATCCATAACCACCTAAAACATATAATTTTAATATTTAATAAATTTTCAATAACAATGATTAATTTGGTGATTATCTCTCACCCCGCTCACCCGAATGTGATCTCCTCATGTTGAATAAATTTTTAGTTGTTTATTGTCAATGAAATTTAATTATAAAAAAATTTTAATTACTCAATTATCATATCACAATACAGCTAAATTTTTAATTGCCTTTATTATTTTTTTTTTTTATCTTAATTCTAGTTTATAATATACAACAATTATTTATGACACACTTTGTCAACAATAACAATTATTTTTAAACAACAAATAAACTTTTGAAGTTTATTATTAAACTGAATACTTGAAAGTTGAAGTTTTTAATTTAATTGAATAATTTTTTTAATAAATAAATATAACCTTTTATTTGTAAATATTATATTGTTTATATTTTTGTGACTTATCTACGTGTTCACTTTCGAAAGTCATAACGTCACTTTATTGTCAGATTGTATGATAAAAAAAAAAAAAAAAAAAAAAACATTTTTATTTGTTCTAACTTACCAACAGATAAGTAAACAATTTAGAAAAAATAAAATAAAAAATTATAAGTATAAATAAATAAATAATTAAACTTCAAAAATATTAAAAACTTATATGGTATTATAAAATTTATTAATTTATTATTATTAATTATAAATACAAGTAAAACAAATAAAAAAAAAATATTACATTTAGGTATATTGTGATTTTTATATATAATTATATAGAAATATTCAAAATTAATAATAATTAGACAAAATTTGTTTATTATTTAAATAAAAGTGTCACGATTTTTACAAAATTGTATATACGCGTATTTTTAATTATATTTTAATAAGAAAAAAAAAAGCTGAATAAACAATTTCAAATAAAAAATTGAAATTTATGCAATAAGCCATTTAAATAATTGATAAATGTTATGTCTGTTGGGGTACTAGACTAACCCAGTGATTATTTTCATTATTTGAAACATTAACTTGTATTAATTGTACTGTTTCATCAACTAATATATTTTTATATTCATTTGTTGTTGTTGTTGGTACATCAATTATTGTTTCACTTTCTTCAATTTGTTCTTCATTATTTTGAGTTTCTTCATAATTATAAATATTTGTTGTTTCAATTGATGGTTTAGTTTCAATAACATTTTCAAATTCTAATTCTGTATTATTAACAATAATATGTTGTACATTATTTTGTTGATTCACATCAACAAAATTATCTTCTGTTTCATATATTTCATCAGATGGTTGAATAACTTCAAGTTTAAATATTTGTCCATCACTTATTATTTGATTTTCATTTTCAGATAAATATTCAATACCTTCAGGTAATATAACTTCTTGATTATTAATTGGTGGAAAAACTGGTTCATTTGTAATAATTTTATCAGATAAATGATTTTCATCTTTCATGTGTTGTTCAAGTTGTGGTTTTCTCATATATCCTTGACCACAAGTTGAACATTCATATGGTTTTTTGCTACTATGAATAAAACGATGAGCATTTCTATTATCACGACTACCAAATGCTTTATTACAATATTCACATTTATATGGTTTTTCACCAGTATGGGTACGTTTATGTTTTTTATAATGTTCAGGATATACAAATCTTGCATCACATTCTTCACATTCAAATGGTCTTTCACCAGTATGAGCTGCTTTAATATGATAATCAAGAAGACGACGTCTTTTAAAACCTTTACCACATTCATCACATGTATAACGTTTATCATTAAGATGAGTTGCTCGTTTGTGAGATTGAAGATTTGATCGTTGACTAAAAAAAAATAAAATAATTAATTAATTGATAAATTAATTTTAATTATTATAAAAATTAATTAAATAAATAATTACCTAAATCTAGAACCACATGTTTCACACTGATATGGTTTTTCTCCAGTATGTGTTCTTTCATGATCTCTTTTTTCAGCTTTTCTAGCAAATGCTTTACCACAAAGTTCACATTCAAAGGGTTTATGACCTGAATGTATAATAGTATGAACTTCAAGATTATGTGCTGAGCCAAATGCTTTATTACAATCTTTACAAATATATTCTTTAACACCAAGATGTGTTTTTATATGTTGATTTAAATTTTGTTGACTTAAAAATGTTTTTGTACATTCTTTACAATCAAATGGTCTTGCACGTACTTCATGTGTTTTTTCATGAGCTTTAAATGTATATTTTGATGCAAAATCTTTTTCACAAATATTACATTTATATGGACGTTTACCACTATGAGTATTCATATGTTCAGTTAATAAATTTTTAGAACCAAAACGTTTATCACATTTATCACATTTCCATGATTTATTTTGTGGATTATGTGATCTTTTATGTACTCTAAATAAACGTAAATTATGAAATATTCTATTACATTTTTCACATTGAAAATCACCTTTTTCATCATCAACATGAGCATCCATATGTGAATTTAATTCATTTCTTTTTCTAAAATCAATACCACATACATCACAAATATAAAGACGTAAATCATGAACTTCTCTCATATGAATAATCATATTTTTAGCATCAGTAATAAATTTATTTGTATCATCTGGACATAACAAACAATGATAATTTGTATCAATTTTTGATACAATTGGTTTATCTGAATATTCAATAGCAGATAATATTTTTTTTTTATTTTTTTTTTTTTTATTATTATTATTTTTTAATTTTGAATTTTTTAATAATTTTGAAGTTTCAATAACACTTATTTGTCCAACTGTTTTATTATTATCTGGTAAAATACAACTATTATTTGATGAATCATCATGATTTTGTACAATTTGTAATACTATTCCAGCTGCTTGATCATCAACACTATCATTTTGATATTCATCATCATTACCATCATTATCATCGTTATTATTATCATCTTCTTCATCATCATCATCATCATCATTTAAATATTCAACATCTCTGATATGATCATCTTCACTAACTTGATTAACTGGAGAAAATTCAACATATGATTCTTCATCTATTCGTTCTTCTTCAATGTATTCTGATTTTTTATCATCATCTATTTGATATTCCATACTATTATCAATATAATCATGATCATTATATTCTTCTTCAATTTGAATTGATGTATTTATATTTAATTCTTTAAGTGTCATTTTATAATTTAAATTAATTTCTTCTTTTATTTCTAATAAACGTGATTCTAATGATTCAAATTCAGTAAATAATTTATAACATTTTTTACATAATAAATTAGAATGACTATTTTCTTCATTTATATTTTCTTCTAGTATATTATTTATAGTATCTATTAATTTTTTTTTACCAGTTGTTTCATTACTATCATCAAATATTCGTATACTATTTCTAGGTGATACACCAACTCGATTACTGCATATTAAACAATGATCTGTTGTATTTTTATCATTATTTGTAGCCATTATTTTGCCACCTAGATTAAAAACAAAATTTTAAAAATTAATATTCAAATTTGACAATCAGTTGGTTGAACATAATAAAAAAATTTTTTTTCAAGCTCAAATTAAAAAAAAAATAACACCAGATGCAAAAAAAAAAAATAAATAAATAAATAAATATAATTTTTACCTAGCATCATATTTGTTAACGCAAAATAAATAAATAAAAAAATTCAATAATTCATGTTATTAATTTATTAATTATTTTAAAAATAATAATACTAGAAAAAAAAAAAAATATATATATATATATTAAATAACAAAAAAGTTGCCAGCACTGACTTGTTTTTATTTATTTTTTTTTAATTTCATGCAGTCTATTTGGACGATTGGCAGTGGTGATGAAGTACAGATTTTTGGTTCGTTGTAGTACCAACGCTAACTATTATGATGAATAAAAATATAAAATGCACCTTATAATATCTAAATGGGCTTATTTATTATTAATAATAACTACACATATTGATACACAAACAATATTTAATTAAGTGGATAAATATTATCTTAATTTTTTAAACAACAATTACAATGTTATATTATTAAATATTTAATAATTAATTGGTAATTAAAAAAAAAAATGAAAAATAAAAAAAATGGCTACTCAGTTTATCCACTACAACAATACCAAATGGCTTCCTCAAATTCCGCCATATTATCTTTTTTTTTTTTTTTTTTTTTTTAATAATTTCCGATTTTCCAAGAAAAAAAAAATATAGAAAATAACTGCCCTCTTACGTGAACACAATGAAATACTTTTATTGAAATAGAAGTTACATGAAAATGAAGCTTGTTGTGTTTGGTTATCCCAAGAATTCAGTCTAGCTTTGACGTTAATGTTTTTTTTTTTTATTTGTTTTTTATTATTATCTCCCCCTTTTGTATAAGTAATAAAAAAAAAAAAAAAAAAAAAAAACGAAAATTACATGGGAAGAATCTCTCATGGCATTGAAAAAGGGGCTGAGGGTTATAAACGCGAGGCGTGTCGGCGTCTGTTTTGACATAAACTAAATAATTATAATTTTGATTGTTTAAAAAAATTTGAGTGATATTAATTACTTGTTGTTAATTATAAAAAACCAAACAGCCGATTGAATTTTAAGTGAAAAATTGATAAAAAATAAAAAAAAAAGGAGTAAAAGTTATAAAGTGAGTGGGGGGTTTTTTTTTTTTTTTGCTTTTTCTGAGTAATGCCATAATATACTGGTGGCAACTGCTGTTGATGTTATCCAGTTATTTTTTAACTTAGTTAAAAATATCATGTCAAAAAAATTAAGTATATATTTGTCCAGCTGACAGGACATTGTTGTTTATTGTGTTATAAATTTGTTGTAAAAAATAGTGTATAATTTAAATTTAATTAACTGGGGTATGTTTTCATCGAGTTATATAAAGTTTATAGCCAATGCTGTGGTATGGAGACAGAGAGCATAAAATCAGGGGCTAGTGAGCATAGCCATAGCCTTCACAGTAGAACATCATCAAAACATCATAGATCACACAGTAATAAATCACAACATCATCGTGGTCAACATTCACACAGAAGTTCAAGGTCAATATATTTATTATCATATATCTAATAATTTTTTTGTTATTTACATGTAGAAATAAGTCTTGTAATTTTTTATTTTGGTTTTTGTTATAATTAGAAACAACAAAAGTCAGAGAAAAGAAAGATCTAATTTAGAGACAATTGACATGGCACCATTTCAAACAACAGTTAATGTTAGAGGTAATAGTGTAGAAAATGTTGGACAAGAAGTTATTGAAGTACAAATATTACCACAAGATGATAATTGGGGTGAAAATACAACAGCAATTACTGGAAATACATCAGAACATTCAGAATCAACTGAAGATGTTAGTCATTGGCCAAATGATAATGATGGAGCATTTAATTTTTCATGTAATAGATATATTGGATCAGTAATAACAATGTTATTAGTTATTGGTTCATTTTTAAGTCCAATTATAATGGTTGTATTACCAAAACTTGGATTTTTTCCTGATTCAACAACTGTATTAACAATGCAACAACGTTTACAATTATTATCATGTAATGCTGAATGTAAAGGACAATTACTTGGTTTATCATTTAAATTAGTATTATTGGCAATTGGCAGCTGGGCTGTTTTTTTGAGACCAAGAAATGCAACAATGCCTAGAGTATTTATGTTTAGAGCTGGAGTACTTGTTCTTACATTAATTTGTATTTGTGCATACTGGTTATTTTATATTGTTCAGGTAAATTTAATTTATAGGTATAATTAACTATTTAATAATAATAAATAATAGATAATAAATATTTTATTATTATTTCAAGGTTACTGAAAGTGCAAAAACAGCAGCAAATGGTGAAATAACAGAATACAAAAGTTTAGTTAATTATACTGGTACATTTGTCGATACATTATTATTTATTCATTATATTGCTGTTTTATTAATTGAAATACGTCATTTACAACCAACATATTATATAAAAGTTGTACGTTCACCAGATGGTGAATCACGTTCATATGCTATTGGACATTTATCAATACAACGTGCTGCTGTATGGGTACTTGAAAAATATTATACTGAATTTCCAATATATAATCCATATCTTGATAGATTACCTGTATCAAAATCAGGACGTAAACAATCAAGTTTTAAATTTTATGATGTTGATGGTGGTATTAATACAAGTGTATCATCAACACAAGCTAGAAATACAGGTGATCGTGCAATGTTAGCTGCACAAGCTAGAAGACGTGATTCAAGTCATAATGAAAGATTTTATGAAGAACATGATTATGAAAGAAGAGTAAGAAAAAGAAAAGCAAGACTTGTTACTGCTGCTGAAGAAGCATTTGCTCATATTAAAAGATTACATTCTGAATCAGAACTTGCACCAAATCCTGGACCAATGAATCCTATGGAAGCAGCACAAGCAGTATTTCCATCAATGGCTCGTGCATTACAAAAGTACCTGAGAGTAACTAGACAACAACCAAGACATTCAGTTGAATCAATACTTGGACGTCTTGCTCGTTGTCTTGCACAAGATGCTGCACCAAAAGCATTTCTTGAACCATTTTTTACAACAAAACCAGTTTTATCAAATGAAAAAGAACGACAAAGACGTTCACATCATTGGGCACTTGTTTGTGAAGGTGAATTACCATCACGTTCACTAGCACCAGGATGTGAATTTCAACTTCGTCAAGGTGAAGTTGCTCTTCTTTGTACAGCATATAGATTGCCACATTTTAGTTTAACTGAACAACTCGCTCATCCCAAGTCCAACAAGTTTCTTCTTCGATTAAATTCCGAAACGTCTGTGTAATAGTTTTATAGTTTTTTTTTTTTTTTTAAAGTAAAATACTTACTCATTAGTATTTTCAACTGTATATTTATTATGAATATTATCATGAGAATTATTTTATAATTTTAATTTTTTATTAACCAACTTGAAAACATGAAGAAGGAAAGACTGCACTGGCAGGTTTTAGCTAATATTTATATAGTTATTATAATAATTAAATGAAACAAGTACTTATTGCGTGATGCTTATCTCGTGACAAGGTGGTACTTAAAAAAAAACCACCAATGCCGTACTCTGCCTTTTTTTATATGTACAATCAGATACATATTAAAATATATTTATATTTAATAATAATAAATACATATAATAAATTGATAAAAATAATATTATTATAATGCCCAAATGTGAACAAAGAAAATAATTTTAATAAAAAAATAATAATATTTTTCAAATAGCCAATTATTGTGCTGAATAAATTAAATTTTAACATTCCAAAGTTTGATCAATTATTTAAATGAATTTTAATAATAATTGACAAAAAAATACAAATACATTTATTAAATTTAAATGAGCACAAATGACAAGAAAAAAAAGTTTTAAAAATTATAAATATTTATAATTAAGTTATTTTTATTTAGTTCAAGTATCAGACAGTTCATTAAATGCGCAACAATTATTTAATTCAGTGATAAAATCATTGTTAAATTATTATAATATTAATTAAAATTTATACTGAGACTGTCGTAAATCATAAATCATTAACATTAAAATATTAATTCAGTTAAATTTAAATATGCGTACTAATTTTCAAAAATACTCGATAATTTAAAAATCCATCTATTTTGATAGATTAATTATATTACATATCAATTTAATATAATGTCATTATATTGTAAAAGCTAAAAAATAATATTCAATTATTATTTTTTAGCAATACAGCGTGGCCCAAAATATTTACAAAAAAAAAAAAAACAAGTCGAAAATCTAATAATACTCAATTAATTTTTATCATTTTTTAAAAGTTTTTTTACAAATAAATTTTTGATACTATTATTTTTTAATTATAAACACCAGTTTTTTTTTTTATAAATATTTAAAATTTATAAGTGTATTTTAATCATTAATAATTTAAATATTTAAGCTCAAATTTTATAGTAAATTTTTAAAATGTTTTTTTTTTTTTTTTAAATTTTTTGTAATTACATAAAATGTAAACAATAATGCAATGTTAATAATTATTTAATATGATGTGCCGTGTGTGTGTGAAATAGGAGTATTTGTACAGTTTTATTATTTACATATTAATGAAAATAATGTAAATTATGAAATTGAAAATAAAAAAAAACAACAAAAATTGATAATAAAAATAATAAAATATTTACAATGTAAAATTATTATATTATTAAAGTATTTTTTTTTAAATTTAAAAATTATAAAGTTTATTTATTTATAAAATAATGATTGCAAAAAAATTTATTTATTATTTGCATTTTTTTTTTATGTTCAACTTTAGTGCGCTTGCGAATTTCTAATTGTATTTTTTCATTAGTCATTTTTTTTTTTTCTTGTAATTTTCCAGTTGTAAAGAGCCCATTTACCCACCTGTCAGTCACAATAAATTTTGTTGACCTGAATTATACATTGAGATTTTTTTGTCAGACAAGTGCTAATTATAATGGAAATTTTTTATACAAATTTATAAATATAACACTTTTTTTCAGTATTGATTTTTTCAGTACTTGTGCAAACTCTATGCTGAATAATTAATAATTAATGTTGATAATTAGATCAACGTTATTCCAACATATATTATCAAGTTTATTATTCATCGACATTTTTATTTATATTATTTCGAAATAGATAAGTGAAATTTAATTGAAGAATTAATTTAAAAACTTTTAATATTTTGACAACTAAGTATATGATAATTTTTGTCTGAGGTTATTTTTTAAAATAAAGTATATAATAAAATTAATGAAATATTAAAAAAGGAAATATAGGTATATTTTAATCATTAAAAAATTTATACAAAAATAGAAAAAAAGAAAAAACTTAATCATGTGGGAAAACGGTTTATGTACAATCATCATACCCACTGTATCAACAGTATTAATTTACGTTATAACAATGAATTTTGTTAAATATTTTATGAAAGATACTCATATACCAATTCGTGATGTATCAAAACAACACAACTGGACAACTATAAAAGGAGATAGTAAAGTATGTATTTATATTTTTAATATACCTATTATTTATAAATTATAATTAATTTGTTTATTTATTTATTTAACAGGCATACTATTGCAGTATTTGTGAATCATTATTACTTCATATAAAAGGTGTATTTTGTGATTCATGTGGAGTATGTGCTGATCGTGGTTGTATTAAAATTGCTGATAAACAACTCAAGTGTAAAACAATAACACTTACAAGTGATCAACCAATGAAGCATCAATGGACACTTGGTACATCCTTATTTATTATATTTGTATGTGAAAGTCAAAAAAAAAAAAAAAAAAAAAAGCATTGATAGAAATAATTATTGACATAATTGTATATTTTTAATGTTATTTCAAGGTAATCTTCCAACAAATGCAATGTGTGAAATATGTGATGAAGAATGTGGTGCTGAACCTGGTCTTACAGATATGTTTTGTTGTTGGTGTCAAAGATGTGTTCATACTGCTTGTAAGCCAATGATTCACGAGGTAATTTATTTATTTATTTTTAATAACATTATTTAATTCATATACATATGTATATATATATAAGTGTAAAATTTAATATTTAGATTTGTGATTATGGTCCATTTAAATCAATGATAATACCACCAGGTAGTTTAGAAGTTGTTAATAAAAGAACTACTGTTCGTAAACGTTTACAATTGCGTTCAATTGTTCCACCAAATTGGCCACATTGGCGACCATTAATTGTCGTTGGTAATATATATATCTATAATTAAAATTTTTTATTTATATTTAAATAATGCTAATATTAATAATTTATATTAAATAGCTAATAGAAAATCTGGAAATAATGAAGGTGCAGCTGTATTGTCAATGTTTCGACGATTAATTAATCCAGCTCAAGTTGTTGATTTAACTGAACGTGATCCAGTTGCTGCATTAGAGTGGTGTCGTCTTTTAGGTAATAATCCTTGTAATATTATTGTTGCTGGTGGTGATGGAACAGTTGCTTGGCTTCTCAATGCCATCCATAAATTACAACTCATGGTAAATAATATATACCTATATATTTTTTTTGTTATTTGATATCAATAATAATCCTAATTTTAAATGAAATTATAGCCAGTACCAGCTGTAGGAATACTTCCATTGGTAAATAATTTAAATTTTATATTATTAAAAAAAATTAAAATAATTGATAAATTTTAATGAAGCTTTATTATTTATTTTTTTAAGGGAACTGGAAATGATTTATCACGTGTAATGGGATGGGGTAAAGAATATGATTATTCTTTAGAACCAAATGAAATATTAAAACATATTTGGATGGCTCGTCAAGTCAAACTTGACAGGTATAAATTTTTATGTTTTTAAATAATTTAAAATAATTCAATTTAAATTATATTAATTAATTTCAGATGGTCTATTTCAATAAAATCTGACACAAAAAGTCTCAACTTTAGAGACACAAAAAAAAAAATGTTTATGTATAATTATCTCAGCATTGGTGTTGATGCCCATGTAGCATTAAATTTTCATCGAACTAGAGAAAGTAAATTTTATCTATTTAGTCACAGAATATTTAATAAGGTAAAATAAAAAATAAATTAATAATTTATAAAAATTGAATTATAATTAAAAATATATTTGTCATTAAAATTTATTAATTTAATATATTTATAGGTCAAATATATTTTATTCATTTTCAATATATAAATTATTCTAATAATATTATTTAAAAATTTAATAAAATATTGATTTATTTTTATTTAATTAATTTATTTATTTCAGTTATTATACTTGTGTTTTGGTACACAGCAAGTAGTTGATAGAGATTGTAAAGATCTCAATAAATATATGGAAGTTTATTTAGATGATAAAAAAATAGAATTACCATCATTTGAAAGTATTGTTATTTTAAATATACCATCATGGGGAGCTGGTGTAAATCTCTGGGAATTGGGGCTTCAAGGTATATATAAATAAATTAATAATATAATATATAATATATATTAAATATAAATTAATTAATTAATTCAATAAATTAAAAATAAATCAACTAGTCTGTCAATTTGATATAACTGATAAATATTATTTGGTCAATTTATAATAAATAATAATATTATTATATAAATAAAACTATATATGTAAAATCACAAAATAACATTTATTTATATAATTATATATAGGAAATGAAGGTGTTGGTATGCAAAGCATAAATGATGGTAAACTCGAAGTATGTGCAATTTATTCGTCATTTCATATTGCTCAATTGCAAGTTGGATTGTCCCAGCCTCATCGATTGGGACAAGCCAAAACAGTCAAGGTAATAATAGTAACTAAAATTTCATGAATAATTGATATATATATACATAAATAGATGTTATAAATGTACATTACAATAATAAATTATTCATTTATTTGTATTATTTATTTTCAGATAAAATTACTTGATTCTTGTGCTGTACAAATTGATGGTGAACCATGGTATCAAAATCCATGTGAATTTGACATAACATATTGCAATCAAGCATCAATGCTCATGTCAACTTATCGTTCATAATTATTATTATAATTAGTATTAATGCTAATTTTATTATTGTTGTGATAAAAAAAATAATTATTTAACTATATTTGTATTATTAATTTTAAATTATTACAAACAACACTATATATGTATTTGTTATCATTTAATTTTCATTTTAATTATATTCATAAAAAAATTTATATATAATATATAATTTTTAAGTCAATTTATTATTTTATTAATTTATTATTTTTTTGTTATTATTTTGATAAAATATATATTACAGTGATAAAATTTATATGTGAAATAGAGATTAGATTTATAATATAAGTTGAAAATTCAAGTATTATTTAAATCTTTATGATTCATTTTTTTTTTTTTTTTTTTTTTTAAATATTATTTTTGTTATTTGTTTTTGCATTTGTACATTTATGCATTTGTATATATATATTCAATACACATGAATGCTAATGAATAATAAAAACATACGCCTAAAGTAAAATAAACAAAATAAGATCGTACTGGGATTATATAATGATAAATTTATAAAATAATATTTTACCCTTTTTCTTTCACGCAATATTTAAATGAGAAAATTTTCAAGCTCAACATGTGAATAATTTATACACAATGTTTATATACATATAGTCCAAAAACGGAAATTACAATATACATTTCTGTAATATGACAGAACGACAGGCACGATTTTTGATTGCGTTGTTAACGATTTGGTTCATGCATGAAGTTGCAAGAATTATAAAACGCTTGAAGTAATTTTATCTCAATTTATATTAATATTATATTTTTTTATATTCTCATTATTAACAAGAAATACATTTGGACTTCATTAAAAGTAAATTAATTATTATTTTAATAAAACATTTATTATATCATTTAAATACATCTGATAATTTTTTATATTATTTTTTTGTTTAGATAAATTAATATGATACACATATTATATAAATTTAATATTAAAACTAAAATTTTTTTAAAATTTTTTTATATATTTGTATTTAAAATAATTGCCAATATAAATATTTATTCAAATTTATTTATTTTTTGCAAAAAAAAAATGTCATTGATTGTAAAAATTTACATACAAGTTTAATGATCAAATTTTTTTTTTTTTTTCATGCTAAAGAAAAAAATTATTTATAAATGTATATATAAATATTTTATTCAGTTCAACGAGATACAGTTTTTTATTTTTTCAATGTATTGTTTTAAAATTTTCAGTGGGCGTTGACAACAAAAATGTCATTAAACCATTTGCTGGACCAAAAATAAAAATAAGAGAATAAAAAATTTATACACTTCACGCCTTCAATTTAAAATATCCAAAGAAAACTTTCACTATCATCAATGATTCTCTTCAATGCACGTAACAGTCTTTTTTAAAAAATTTTTTTTTATTTATTTTTGAACAAAAGTTTAATCGTCTTATCGCGTGACACGATCCATGTATTCTCATTCTCACTATATACATCTAGACAATGTTTTTAAAATAAAAAAAATAAAGTAATAGTACATTTTTTTATTTTTATTTTCATCCAACTTCAATATCTTTTGAAAATTTATTTCTCCCTCGGTGAATTCGACAAGAATAAGATAACTATAAATTATATATCGTAAAAATCTACAAAAATATAATAAGTGTGTGACTCTTTCAACATACCTAATAAACCAAAGTATATATATTATTTATGCATGATGTCTGTTCACTCAAATTCTATATAAAAAAAAAAATATATATATATATATTGCCAGTCTTTGATAAGAAACCAAAGTAAAAAAAAAAATAATAAAATAAAAAAAAACATTATTTGATTTAAAAAAATATTCAATTTATTTTATTCCCATGGTTTTTTAGAAAATCAAAAAATTTGACAAAATATATATTTTTATTTAAAATTTCAATATTGATTTATATTTTTATAAATATATTTTTTTTAAATATTAAAATATTTATATAACAAACAATCAAATTTGTTAATAAATAAATAAATAAATAAAAAAACTACAAAATAATAAAAAATTATATATAAAAAATTTAAATTTAATATAAATCATAAAAATATATAATATTATTGTTAAATAATCGATTAAAAAAAAAAAGTGCTCTTGGGTGTCTTTTGAAATGACATAGACATGATGTGTCGCAAAGGGAATATCTTCTTGCTTGCATTTGCTATATTTATAGAATCGATTGGGTTGATGATGAGGGTGTGATATATCATATATAAAATACCAACATGTGAATTGTGATGGTTACGCAGTATGCTGGCTGTCGTGAACATTCTGATGATTATTAATCGACAGATTATCAATGTTAAATCTCTTAAAATGAGGACTAAAACCTGGACCATATGTACACCACAGTTGCAAACTTTAATTAGAATATGATTTATCTTTGTCATTTTTTTTTTTTTTTTTGTTGCTTACTGTAGATTGATGTTTAAATTAATACTTGAAAAAAATTGAACAAAATAAAATATAGGTATAAGTGAAATTTAAAATGTTTCTTTACGAAAATTAAAACCAAATTGATCACATTTATAACGTAATATTCTTCCAAGTTGTGGTGGTCCACAATAAAATACAGTAACTTTACCTTTTTTACGTTCTTGTAATTGTTTAAAAACCTTATCCCAATTTGGTCTACCAGCATTTGTACGTGTTTTTAATCCTGTTATAAGATCACGCTTTTCTTTTTCATGTAGTAAATCCATTGCAAGCTGTAGACCAACAGCTTTCATATCATTTTTTTGTAATGCACTTGTTATATACATGTGCATTTCAAGAAAACGTTCCATAGTTGAACCAAGTTCTGCTTGTTCAATTTCAAGTTGGGACAATAGATTCACGAACCATTCGAATGAATGTTGGTCACGATTTATCCAAAAAAAGTCTACCTACAAAAAATAATTTAACAAAAAATTGAATAAAATTTTATACAGGATATAAGTATACATTTATATATATAAAGAAATAATAAAATAAAAATAAAAAAAAAAAAAAAACAATTCAATTAGGTACAAGGGTTTACAATGAATTTTCGAAGTAAAAAAAAAGTTTCAAAAAAAAAAAAAAAAAAAATAGAAAAATTTATTTTTATTGTTCAATTTATTATTCTTTTTATATATGTATATATTTATTGATAGAAAAAAAAAATAAAATAAAGTGTAATTCAAATACTTTGAATATTTTATTGAAAAAAATTTTCAAGTTACTTTGAAGCCATTATTTTAGTGTTGGTGTCATTACTCATAAAAAAATAAAAAAAAAAAAATAAATTTATATTTATTTTATCCAAGATCTGTCTGTTATTTTACTATATAAAATTTTGATTGTATTTGAAATTCAGTAAAATCTGGTTAAATTTATAAAAAATAAATAAAAAAATTCAAGTAAGTAAGTAAGTATATGCAAGTATTGATTTTAGTTTGTATAAAATTGCTATATAGAATATATATATAGGTATAATAGTTTTTTAGGTATAAATATATGACTATATGAGATAGAAATGTTATAACAAGTACCTTTCGTAAATTCATGACCGTGATAGGTATTTCACTGGCCCACGAGAATTGGCACTTGGGGCAGGTGTGTCTTGCTTTCCAGTATCTGTGCATTATCGACTGTAGAATTGAAGCAAAAGGCGTGACTCCGATTCCCGTTGCGATTAGTACAGCATGTTGAGCCTGGAAGATGTGACTTGAGGGTGCTCCATAGGGACCATCCAATAAAATCTTCAAGACAAAAACAATAATAATAATAATAATAATTTATATATTATTATAACAAGTTTTTGAATAAAATAAATTTTAAACTATTTTAAATTACAAGTTAATACATATATATAAAATGTTACAAATAGATAATAATATATAAGTTGTTTTTTTATTTTATTTTTTTTTTTTTCATGAATGCATTTGAAGAAAAAGATAAAGAAAAAAAATATATATATGGGTTTAAAGTTTTTGTAAATAATAAAAAAAATGAAAATGAAAAAAAAAAAAAATAAATAAATAAACTAATGGTATACCACTAACCTCGAGTGGTTTACCAACAGGATAGTTCATTGTTGAATGAGATGAAAATTGACTTTTTGTATCTATCATGATATTCGTTCTTTGTCCAATCATTTTGATCTTTCTCTCAAGTCGACCCTCTTCAGCAGCTCCTGCCAATGAAGTAGTTGTTGCTGTCTCTTGTTTTTCTTCCATTGAGTTTGCTGATAGTAAATATAAAACAATATATTTATTTTATTTTTATTTTTTATTTTGAATATATTTAAATATATATAAATTTTTATTTAAACAATGTATTATAAATAAAATATATAAATTTAAAATACAAATTGAAATATAAAATAATTAATAATAATAATTATTATTTAATAATAAATATCAATCAAGTGTATAATATTATTTTGTTAAACTAAAATAATTATTCAAACAAAAGCATAACAAATTTAAGCTAATTATCAACGATTCGCATGGAAAATATAATCATCAAACAACATACCCACCTATATATATCGTTTATCCATACAAATACACGAATAAACTCACAAAATATTTAAATTATTACAGTCAATTTGACAATATACTTATATTATATATTTTTTATAATTTTAATTTACTTACATGAATTATTAATAATTTCATAATTATAATTTTCTAAACTTGGTGTTTTAAATGCAATAATTGTTGGTTTTGTTCTCATATATCTAAAACTTTGTGCAAGTGATTTATTTTGAGGACTTAAATAAGCTAAACCAAGTGATTTGAGTCTTGCTCTACGTATTTGAGCTTCATCAAAACTTTTTTCTGATTCTGATCTCATGTAATCTCGTAGTCTGTTATTTGAATAATAATAAAAAAAATTAATTATTTATTATATTTTTGTTTATAATTATACTTACGCCATTAATCGTTGTCTTTTTTTATATTTTGTTTGCATGTCTGGCATTGAAAATGATTTTTCAAGGGGTATTTTATTACTAAGAAGTAGCTGTCTCAGCTTTCTATCCCGAGGCGATCGTCCTAAATCTTGTGAGTTTGGTACTGAAAAGAATGCCATAAATAAATTTATTCTATATACATATAAAGATGATATAATATACTTATATATATTTTTATATTTTTATATTTACATTTATTTTATTTTACAAAAAAAAAAAAAATATATATATTTATATTTATATATCAATAAATGATATCAAAAAAATATATATTGGAAAAGTTCCAAGGGTCATTTCAATTCTACTTACGTTCTGGAGCAGACAAATAAGAAGTAGGTGAGTTGATGCTAGAACTCAAAGACGTTTTTCCACTGTCCGAAATAAAACGAGGGTTATCCAAGCCTCTTGGATCCTCAAGGGATACGTTTGATCCATCCTTTTCAATCATCAGAGTTGTTGATTTTGGCTTGTTCTTTCTGTATTTTATTTTAATATTTAATATAAAACAAAATATTATATAATAAAAAAAGATTATACTTACTGTAAATTCATTTGTGATTCTGATCTACAAGATTCAATTGGTATAATATCACCACGTTCAAGTTTTTGTTGTTCTTTTTCAAAATATGCATACAATGTATTTGTCCATTCACCAACAGCTCTTATATGTAACCACATGTAATCTAAAAAAATTATTTTCAATTTATATATATTTTTTTTAAATTAATTGATTGATTGACAGTGTTACTGAATAATAATTTAAAAAAAAAAAAATGCATGCTTGGTTATTGATTTTGCAATTATTCGCATGCCAGAATATTTATATATAAACGCATTTTAAGTGGAAACTCAATAAATAATAAAAAAAATAAATATTGTATATTAAACTAGCTGTTTGCAGTAGAGTTAATAAAAAAATAAATATAATAATAAAACTATATTAAAAAGTTCAGTGATTCAGAAATATTTGGAGCATTGTTAATTGGTTGTTATATAAATTTTTTAATTTTTTTATATATTTGTTTATTTAATTAATAACAGTTATTAAATATTTTAAAGATTCATTGATTATTTATATATATATGGTTGATTAAATAATTTTAATAACTAGTTATAAATTTATCTTGTTTTTGTATTAGGTAATATGTATTGAACTAGATTGATAGATTTATAAATAAGTAAAAGTTTTTTATATTTTTGCAACAGTTTAATCGTAATTGCTTGTTTATTAGAAATTCAAATTAAATTCTTAACATTTTATTATTAATTTACGTGTATGAAATCACGCTTTTACAAGATGATAGAAATAAAAAAAATTATCATTAGAAAATTCCAGTTTTTTTTTTTTTTTAAATTTATTTTTCATATAAAAAATTGATAATTATATTTAGCTTGGCCTGTATTCCAAAGTCTTTGTCATGAATGCACAAGTTTGTTACTGTGATTACTGGAAAAACTTGAAAAAAAGTTTTTTTTTTATTTTAGAAAAAAAATTTCATGAATATAAAATGAGATAAAAAAAAAAAATCAATCAAAGCTAATGAGAACAAAGTAAGCAATTAATTTTTTTGATTTTCAATTTTTTTTTTTTCTTTTAATTTTATATTTTACAGGGTCATTGACAAAAAAATTCAGTATTTTTAACAAGTCCTTCTGTTGGATCAGACTTTTTAATTCGTTGTCCTTGACGCCTCATTGTCATGTCAAGCTTTTAACTTTTTGATTTCTTTTTTTTTTTTTTTTTACGACTTGCATCAGAAGCAGTAGCAGCAGTGGCAGTTGTACCCCCAGAATTGAAAAAAAAAAAATAAAAAAATAAAAAATCTTAGCACCTGGCGGCTGGTGCTTGAAAATGTACGTTTTCAATTCACCCGAGGTAAAAAAGTTTTCCCTGTCTCTCATGGAAAAAGTTGTATAAGGAGGCAACTTTTTAAAGTGGCATTGCAAGAGCTTTGTGAGTGAGACCCCTTCAGACAAGGCCAGATTGAAAAAAAAAAAAAAAGCAAAAGCAAAAAGCCAACGAGGACAAAAATAAATAAATATATATATAAATAAAATAAAAAAATAACAAAAAAAAAAAAAATGGTATTTGTACTTACCCTCTTGTTCAGGTGCACTACTGATTGTAAATGGATGCCATTCGTAGTGTGCAATAACTGGTATATTTACAAAAACATAATCACCCGGACGAAAAATCAAATGTTGAGGACGTTTGATAACTAAATGAGTGACCCGTGAAGGTAACAATAGTCCTGAACTGATGTATGTTTTACCTCTTTCAGAGCGTAACCACATGAAACGCCTAACACGTTCAACAACATATATTGCACCAGGTAAAACAAACCATTTCCAAAAATTTGGTCCATGAAATATCATTAAAATCCAAAATGGTATATACAATAAATGAGACCAATAAAATATCTGTTGAATAATTATTATATAAAGTATACATACATATATTTATAAATTATAAAATAAATTATTATACTTACTTCAAAGCAACCACCACGTCGAACAAATGGCATTGAACAAACAGACATTACAATCAATATTATAATCAATATAATACCAGTTGGATTAGCAACACCTCCAATCAGACCAAATAAACCAGGTCTACTTGTCAATAACCATTCTGACATTGTATAATGTTTACTGTTTAAAATATTATCCTCAACAACTATCATACCTATATATTATCGATAAAATTATTACTTTTATATTTATATGTAAAAAATTAAATATTAAATAATATTGATTAAAATAATTATATAAATTATAAAATTAATTTAAAAAAAGTTTAAATAATTTATTGAATTTTAAAAATTATGTCTGACTATTTTCTGGTTTTATCACTTGTTAGAAAAAATAATAATAAAAAAAATTGATTTAATTTAAAAATAATAAATATTACCAAAATTTAAAAGATGAGCAATTGTGTGAATAATACTTAGCACACCAATTGTAACTCCAACCATTTTATGTAAATAAATATGATGATCAAGAGGTAAAATTGAACTAAAACCATGAGTTCTGAGAAAGGTTATACATTGTCGTAGCATCAAGACAAGAATAATTGTGCAATCAAAGTTTAAACATTGACCTAAAATCAAATTAAATTTGTATTATATATCTTGTGAAAGTTATTTTGTTATAATAAATAATTATAAATATATAAAGTTTAAAATTTACCACAAGCTCGTGCAATCATGGTTAAACAATTTGAATGACGATATTCATATATTCTTGATAAAAATAATATTGTATTTATAATAATAAATATTGATAAAAATAATATAAATACATAATTATTTTTTAAATAAGGTTTTGTCAATTGATATGGTCTAAGTATATCCATAAATTTGATATTTTTATTGGATTTATTTATTTCTGGTTTTGGTGGTACCATCCATCGATCTATACTGCATTAATAAATAATAAATTAATTTAACTGAGTGATATTGATATACTATTTGTGATGATAAATTATATATATATATTTTTTATTTTCATTTCATTTATCAATGTGATAACTGATTGCACAATGTGATTCTTTATTATATTCAGCTCTTACCTGATTGATAAATTTTCAAGAAGACCTTCATGTTTTTCTAGTTGCTTTTTCAATGATTCAAACGTGATAGCTCCTCTGTTTTCTTGATCCGCATCTTCAAATAGGGCAAGTGTTAAATCTTCAATCTGTTCATCGCTAAATTTCATACTATTTTCTTCCATGCAAGCTCTCATCACGTGCTCGAGTTCACGATGCTGAATCAACCCGTCACCTTTTACATTGAAAACCATAAACTTACAACGTGTTCACATTCTACACTATTTTTACATCTCTTCAATCATTTTATTTATTTTTTTTTTTATTTTTTATTTTTTTTTGAGACATATAATGGTTACAGTGTTACGTGATACTGTATATAGTTATAGTATTTTTTTTTTTTTGTTTCATTTACTATTGGTACAGATAAAAAAGTTTTTTTTTTTTAAAAAAAAATAACTCACCGTCTATGTCGTAGACTTTAAAAAGAAATCGTATCTTGTCATCCGGAGTTTTACCCGCAAATTGATGCATCGCGTCAAGAAACTCTTGAAGAGATATTGAACCAGAGTTGTCCTTGTCGAATATTTGAAATACTCGTTCAGTAAAAAAAGGCTTAAAAAAAAAAAAAACAAATAAAATATATTTTTTTATGTTAGATATATATTATTATAGAATTATTTATTACAATAGTTTTCGTTATATATAAAAATAGTATACATGACAATAGATAGGAAAAAAATTTACTGCCTCACGTTTTTCGATATAACGATTTTCTTGAATTCTTCACGACGTATTTCTCTCTCATTTCCAACTGTCTGCTTGAAGATTTTTTCCAGCCATTCTAGATTGCCTTTATCGAATCCAGCTCGTGATCTTTTTTTTTTTTTTTTTTTTTTATTTTATTTATTCATATTGTTTTATTATTATTTCAAAGATCAAATTGATAAAAATAATAAAAAATTATATGAAAAAAAAAAAAAAAAAAAAAAAAAAAAACTGTCATTTCAATTTAATTTATTTTCAATAGATATATATATATTTTTTTTTTTCAATTATATTTATAAAGATTTATATATATATGGTTCATGAATATTTACCTGGGACTACTAATTGCAGCAATAAACTCCATGATTTGAATTGGTAAAATGTAACCGGAATTTTCTTGTTCAATTAGTCTGTATAATTTATCAATCACCTGTGATTTAAATTACAAACAAATATATTATTAATTTTCATTAAAATAATAAAGATATTAAATTACACAT
Organism: Lysiphlebus fabarum; assembly: GCA_011426435.1. NCBI lineage: Eukaryota > Metazoa > Arthropoda > Insecta > Hymenoptera > Braconidae > Lysiphlebus > Lysiphlebus fabarum. Next base: position 227,815 of record WSYQ01001077.1, read on the forward strand.
TAAATAATTAAATAATAAAACAATAAACTTACTCCTTTAGCATGAAAAATAATATTAAATGTATTTAAATCAACTGGTTTTTCTCCACATAATACATAAGCTACACTTTCAAGTTGATCAATAAAGTCCATCTGTTTGTCATTTCTGATAAAAAAAAAAAAAAAAATAAAATAAAATAATAATAAATAATCAGAATTTTGATGAATTTTCAATGTGACATATACAATAAGACAATGTCACATGTTTTGTACGTGACATCTTGATAAATTTCTTGTTGGAATAATACTTATTTATTTATTTAAAAAATATATATAATCTAACAATGATATAAATTATAAACAAAGAAACTTTTCAAGTATATCAAAAATTAAATAAACAAAATAAAAATAATATAAATATATGTACAGTATAGTGTTGAAATAAGATACTTACGTCAAACGTGCTTTGAGAAATTCAATCCACTCGTCTTGTTTTAACATACCATCTCTGTCTTGATCGAAGAGCATGAACAATTTTCCAAGAAGCACCTAAAAGTTACCACATTGTATATATATATATATATATATATATATATATATATATATATATATAAAATATATAATAATACATATAATACACCAGGTGTATAATGACTTTGTGACTTTGAATTGTGAATCATCGCAAATGCTCCAGATATTCTAGGTCTAACATGTGACACATGCGAATCATATATATAATATAATATAATATATTGTTATAGTTATATGTATAGTTATATATAAATAAAGTAAAAGAGATTTATAATATGACATTGCACAAGTAATATAGTGACTATATTATATCTTCTCACCGCGTATACGAATTAAATAATTCACACACTTGAATTCTTTGATCCATCTACCATCTTAAATCTCTATATAATATTCTATTATATTCCCATTTTTTTTTTATTTTTTAAATTTCCATCATCATATATATATATATTTTATAAAAAAAAAAAGCCCAAACTTTACTAGGTAAATTTTTACTAAATTAAAAATATGTATATGCGTATATTAAATTAAATTGAAATTTTGAAATTAAATTTTGCTTTGTCAGCAATGTGTATATTATTATATTTATTTTGACGAGTCATTTTAAATGTATTTGGTAATTTTGATGATATAATTGTATATGAGTTGTGATACCTTCGTATGTATTTATACAAACAATCAATTGAGAAACAGGTCAATGCCATGGCCATGTGTCCGGTCCAATGCCAATCTTGGTATTCAGTTCCTCGCCCTTTCTCAACATTATTATTACATTTTCTGTGTTAATATATTGTTGTACAGGTAAATACAATATGTATGTATTTGGCACAATTTGATCTAATTCTTGAACACAAAACTCAAGTAAACTCAATAATTATACTAGTGTTTTACTTGTTGAGATGAAGCCAATTATCATTCCATTATCTTGAATAATTCACAATTACTTTGGTATCTTATTGCCATTTATTATTATTATTATTATTTATTTATTTATTTTTTTTTTATATATATTTTAATTGTATATATCTTGAGGCTATTATTATTTTCTGATAATATTTATTTTTTTGATACACATATAATATTAATAAATTACAATATATAAATTTATATTTATTGATTTTAAATAATTTCATCAAATTGTATAGATTTGATCAATTAAAATTAAAATATATATATTATAAATTTATGTTCAATTGTTAAAAAAATATAAAAACTTTTATTATATTTTGGTAACACGTGTTACTGATTGAACGCAAATAATAAAAAAATAAAAAAAACTTAGTAAAAGTCCAACAAAAAGTATGCGGTTCAAAAGGTATATTACGTGAAAATTCGAGAAAATTTATTAAATTCAATATGTCTGAAAATTTATTGGGGTTATTAATTTAACTTGAAAAACAAATAAAATATTATTTAATTATTTATTCATCTAATATAATATAATTTTTAAAAATCAAAGAGGATATATTTACATGGTAATATAATCAATCGTTTGAAGTTAAAATTTGATTTAAATTTACAATCATTATAATATCAGTGATATATTAACTAATGTATATAAATATAAATATAATAAGAGAGATAGATATATAATCGCCAAAGGCGTCAAGGTCTTGTTGCCTGAGGCAATTGGCTGCCTTGATCAAATATATCTATATACTAGCTCTTGAATAGATCGTCTGTACAATTTGCTAGCCTCAAATAACCGATCACGTATATATACACATTTGTGATTTTGCGTAAACCTCATTTTCCTCATTTTCATTCCTTTCTATATATATGTATATATCAAATTCACGTGAATATCTATCTTCTCATCATCCCTTAAATTTGTCTATAACTATACAATTTAATGGGGCTAAAAATTAAGTACACAACCCTTGAATCACGATTCATCGATGAATATTATTACATGAATATATATAGAAAATAATATTATATATGTATATATAATCCCAAATATTATATGATATATGTATAAAATTCCCACAGACAATTACTCGTATAGAAAATAGGGGTAGTTTTAGTCTCGTGTGTTCTGTTATAATACACAGAGTTAACTTGTAGATAGTATATATAAGTGAACCATATCTACTACTTAACTTTAGTCAACTTGTATTCTTGTTATCTATAAGACGAGCTTCGTGCTTTTAAGGTTTCACTTGGATCTATACAAGAATGTTTGTCTTACATCATGTATTTACAACTCCTTTTACTCTTCATCATCAAAACCAAATACCTTCAACAAATTATTCGTCAAGTGTCTAATTTACATGTTACAGTTTGCATGTCTATTATTTCTCAAATATAAAGGCCAATGTATAATATTATATTATAACTTTGTTTTGTATTAATATATATATATAATTTTTTTATTTTGTAATATCTTGATTAAATGCTCCAGGTAATCAAGTGTGTTTAAATTTTTATGATGTTATAATGGATATTATTATATACCTATAACTGTATAGAAGATATATATATAATAAATAATGAATTACCTCATCTTGAAAGAGTTTTCTGAAAGCATCACGACTGTACTTTGGGGATCCCTCAAGTTTTAAAAAATCTGAGCACTCCTTCAGGGTTGTACTTCTACGTTTTTCAATAAGACACTCCTCTTCCATTGAGCTCATGCACTCCACTTGAATCTCGTAATTTACCATCGTAAAATTCTTTCACTTGGGCTGATTTTTATTATTTTTTTTTTTCAACTATATACTGTGAAAATATATACACACAGTTTTCAGAGAGGGTGAAAGTTAAATCTGTGGTCGTATATTATATTGTTGAAATAAAAAAGATTAAATAATAAAAAAAAAAATTCAACTATAAATATAAATGTTCAACAATCACTATAATGCATATACGATAAATAAAAAATAAATAAAAGATTTTTGAAAAATAAAAAAAAAAAAAAAAACTGTCAATAAAAAATATTGAAAGAAAAATAAAAAAAAAAATAAATAAAATTGTCGAAGAAGTACTTGTCAAAGTCGTTCACTCAATCATTTTCAAATTCCAATGTTAAAAAATACGTTTATTTCGTACGAATAATACAATACAAAGAAAGCAATAATAAAAATTCAATGTGGTGGAGAAAAAAATAAAAAAAGAGAAATATATATGTATAAAATAAAGTAAAAAAAAAAAAGATAAAAATAATATATTTATTGAGAATTTAGTGTGTAGGGATAGAAACTAGGCAATTCGAGACGTTTGCAAACACACTTGAACGATCGTTTGGTCCAACAAATTTTTTTCTACTAAAAAATAATGAAAAAAAAAAAAAAAGTGTAAAAATGAATTGGGTATAAGAGACAAGCATGAGTTTCAGTAAAAAAATAAAATAAAAATGAAATAAAATAGAAAATAGTTTGAAGAAAAATCACTTTGAAGTTGTATCTCTTTTTTTACAAAAAAACGCACGCGTCCATCTCAGAGTAAAATAAAAAAAATAAAAAATAAAATAAAAAATGTTTTTGCAGTTTTATCAGCAATAGTAGTCTCCACAGTTAGCAAAGATATATATGTAACACCAGTCACCTCCCAGAAAAGCTTTTTTCCTCACTCGATTCACAAGCAGTACAGAAGCACAACTATATACTATTTCAACTACTACAACTATTTCAACTACTATAACAACAACCCCCTTTCACTCACTCCCTTTAAATGTCGCTTGAAACAACATGAAAGAGTTGAACAAGAATTGTATATATGTCTGTATCGACACAACTTGTTCAAAACAAACCAAATCACTCGATTCATCAATCCGAACTCACTTGAATTCCTTCAGTTTTGTCACATAACAGTTTTGTATTTTTTTATTTTTTATTTTATATTTATATATACACTTTTTATATATTGAATTTCTTTTTTTTTTTTTAAATTCTATTCAATATGTAAAATATATATCAACAAATATTTTTTGCTGATGACTATTAAATTATGTTATTTTATATTTTTATTTTTATTATTTTTTTTTTTGTCTCTGAATGATGTGTATTAGTGTAAAGACAAAGTTGTTCTTGGATGTATCACGATTGAGGATTTAAATGATGCTGTGAAATACTAATAAATAAATAAAATAAAAATAATAATAATAATAATTTAATATATAAAATTAAATGTGGGGGATATTATTGTAAATTGTATGTGTTTAAAAGTGTGGAGGTATATAGCCTTTCACTTTTTGACAGAGACCTCTGCGTATATATTTTATCGGATTCAATATGTATCATGCCAATTCTTCATTGGAACCACACCAAACACTAAATATTGCTCTCAATTTTCATTTATTTTTTTTTCCATTTTAAATGTTTATTGATCGTTTGATATTTTCATATATATATATATAAATTTTGTAATAATTATTATTTTTATTTTATATAAAACAGTCAATTTGTTTTATATTTTTTTTTGCATAAAAAAAACCAACAAAATTTACATAATTTTATCGATATTTAATTTTTAAAAATATAATATTTGTGAGAATAAATTGGTCATGGTGTGTGTATATAATCCACCGCAATATTTGAAGGTAAACGAGCCTCTCCAATATATATATTTTTTTTTTCAATTCGAAGAAAGTTAAAATATACATTAAAAATAAAATAACAACAACCTCTTTCAAGTCTATAAACAAGTTGACCTGTATATATATATATGTATAAATTTACTGTATAATTCTCAAAATGGCACATAAAAAATAAAAAAAAAAAATTTAATAATGTCTTAATAGTATTAATTTATTCATCAGTCAATCTTATTCTTCTTCAACTTACATTATTAGGCTCATGTAATAATAATAAAGATAAAGTAAGTAATAATAATAATAAAATTTTATTATTGTCAGTATAATATGAGTATACGAATTTTTGATAATATATAAGGGACTATTATTAAGATAAAATAAAAGATGTTGAAATAAATGAAAAAATAAAAAAAAAATTTTTTGTTAAAGTAGAAAAACAAAGTTTATATTCGACCACCGAGGTGTTCTGTAGTAATAACGATGTCCCATAGCAATTTCAACGAGGAAAACTGTTTTATTGCAAACTCGTAAATTGTGATACTTGAAGAGGATCGTAAAAGCCTCACTCGTTTTCTCTAATGACGAAGAAGAAATGAATGAACCAACTGTGATATATACATATAAAGATATTATATTTCAAACTTTATATATATATATATATATATATATATATTTTTTTTTTTTTTCTGATTTTGCTTGGAAATAATTCTCTCTCTGTATACTATCACATACAAAAATCACATTGACAATTTAACCACTGAGCTATATGTCATAGTTACTGGAAAATTAACTTAAATCTCTTGCACACTATCAAATTCAGTTTAATCCATTGAAACCTTATGGGTCATTTCACTGATTTTATTGAATCAAATTTTCCATAATTATATTGGCTTTTTGTGTATATAAATTCCATTGTTGTTGTTATTATTATTAACAAATCATATTAATTAATACTGATTAAATATCATGGAATATTATTTTGTGTATATATAAACTATATTGTTAATTAATTCTGTTTAAAATAGTATTTGTTGAAAATTAAAAAAATTTTTTTTTTGTTCATTTTCACGCAGATTCTTTCAAAACAAATATGCATCAGGAATAATTAATATTTATTTTTCAATATTTTTTTTCTATTTTTATTCTTTGTGTTTACAAATATATTTTATACAAATAAAATTTTTTTTTGATATTTTCATTGAAAACAATTGAAATTTTACTATTATATTGTGTTTATATTTTTTAAAGATATAATATATATTTTCAATTATTATTTTTATTATTATTATATATTGTATACAATTTAATTTGAAATTTTATCAACATCAAGTTTACTTTAACAGAGCTTTACTATTTGCCATTGAAAATATTGGTGAAAAAAAAATATAATCATTTATATATTGAAGATAGAAATTGAAAAATATATATATCAAAATTTTTTTTCAAACCGGAAATTGAATAACAAAATATATATATATATATATATATAAATGAATACAAAATTTTATTCTTCCGGAAGTAAAACAGTGAAAAAGAGAGGAAAAGCTTAAAAAAAAAAAAAATTGAGCTTGCAAAATTATTTGATTAAATTAAATTTATTAAAAATAAAAAAAAAAAAATTTGAGTTATATATTGCGCTTTTTTTTAAAAATTGATATTTCAAGTCAATAAAATAATTACAAAGGTGATGATGATGATGATGATGATGATGATGATGATGAGTAAAGTTGTACATATATTGAGGACAGATGTTTTGATATCGATATATACATATATGTAGGAGGAAATTGTTGCTATCAGTTTGTTGTAGATTTTGATCAATGATAACTTTTCATGAGCTCACTGACCATATTTCTTGTTTGTATATTTACGTATATATGTGATGGTTCTCCAATCATTTGGTCGTCAGTAACGATCGTGCTCGTTGTTGCCGGATGTTGCCCTAGGCAATGCAAATATTAGATTTATATATTCATCGATCGATTGACATGATTGCTTGTTCATTGGGTGAGAATAGAGGACATGAATCTAGTAATTATATTGAGTCTTTGTAAATCCGAGAAACTAATTATTATCATCATCATCAACATCATTATTATCAACGTCATCATCATCAAGCAATCATTAAAGTAATAACAGGTAAATGTACAAATGTAATTTAATACATATTTTACTAAAATTTTAAGCTTATTTATTATTTATTTATTTATTTATGATTTTTTTTTTTTCATATTTCAGGATTCGTATTTAATCGTTAAAATCCTGATGCATATTTACATTGAGGGTTATAAACAAATGTATCATGATTTATGATGATGAAATTATTACAATATTTAAGCGGTAATTTATCATAAAATGTGATGTGTTGTCTTTATCCTACAATCTTTTAAATTTTTTTTATTTTTATTATTAAATATAATAATAATTTTAATATCTATTAAATCTTTATTTTATAAATGCAATATGTGACCAGCATTATTTTTCATTGTATAACCTCGTCCACATATTGCCTCAAGAAAATTAACAATAACATATATTTTATCACTTTTGTATACTTGTTAAAAAATAATTGAACACTTATTGAACTTGTCTTATATGTATGATACGTCATCAATAAATAAAAACTTATAAAATAGAATTACATATATTGTATATAAATCGATGAAAAGAATAATATAAAGAAAATAAATTAATAAATAAAAAAAGAATATATTCATTTGAAACTGACCTCAGACAATCATCAGTTGAATCTGCCAATTTCCAATTTTCCGCTTCGTATAATCTCGAGAGAAATTCACATTTATTAGTAAATGCATGTATATATATATATATAAATCGAAGAAAAGCTATCAGGACCATTGAATATCAGTATGGTTCGCAGTTTAAAAAGATGGAAAACTAAAAAATGAAAAAAAAATAAACATATAGAAAAAGCTAGATATAAAATTAAATGAGAATAACAGAGTCAAATAGAAAGAGACAATGTGAAGTTAGCCTGCGGAAAAGCGACGGGATAACCAATCACTTGTATGAACGATCCAAAACTAATTCCCCTTATCCCCGCGGGTTTGATTGATTGTGGGTAAGATTCGATCGATCTACCAACCGAACAACCATATAACAACGTTATATATATATATTTTAGCTAAATTCATGTGTATATGTGAGAGAGTATTGCATCCCACCTCGTTTAGCCACAAACGGTAGTTAAACGACACAGCCATGTGGATCCAGAGTGGACATTATCAGAATTATATGTATAAATGAAAAAGAAATAAAAAATTGTCCTCTAGCAAAATCTCATCCTCTTGTGATTTCTGTATGACCAAACCCCATCATCAACAAACTTTATTTTGTCCTTTTCTGATTTTTTTATATTTTTTTTTTTTACATAGGTATATATAGTTTTTTTAAAAAGCAAGTTTCGCTCATTTCAAATCTACATCCGGTTTTAGTTTTGTATATAACATTATAGTAATATCCTGCCAGTGTTTCATTTTGCACTATGAACAGTTGAAGAGCGAGATAGCCCTACTGTGTTCTTTGAAAATTCATGAAAGCTCAACCCTTTCGATAAATCCTATCCCAATTTTGTGGCGATCCATAACACAATCTGCGTGGGGATTGCGCTTGCGTTTGTTGCATTTGTCTAGCACCTGCGCCAAGTTCAATTTATTCTCTTCGTCTTACCACACACAGTCATTTTTGATTCTACAACTGCTGCTGCTGCTGGTGGTGGTGATGGTGGTGGTGATGGTGCTGGTAGTCCTGGTATTGTTGCTGTTGTTCCTGGTGGTACTGATGCTTGCTGATGCTTTTAAATTGTCACTTTGGTCCCATGCATGCTTTGAAATTGTCAACGTTACGATAGCTGCTGTACTAGGATGATTACGCAAAGATTATGACTACAGAAAATTGGGATACCCATCTTTTTGGAACTTTTTTTATTTTTACTTTTTTACATTCTACCTATCTGTTTGAATACAAATAATTTTATATGGGTAAAGGTATGTATATGTAAAACAGAGTCAACCTACCCCCTTAACATCCAACAACTACCCCTTCTTTGAACCTAGTGACGCCCACTCCACTATCGCACCAAATTCTATATAGTGCTTTCCACGAGTATCTACCACCAACTGCTTCAGTCGTCCGCGTGTTACGGCATCTAATACATCCTGAATCGTAATTTATGTTATATATTATTATTATATACATATATACGGCCAATAATTTTATTACTTAATAAATTCATTCAATAATATTATATAATAATATTATCGGTTTTTTATTTATATATTTTTATTTATTTTTTTTTAAATTTATTTATGATACGTTTTTGAAAGCTCAATTGATGTAATTTTAAAAAATATTATGTTAATGTAAACAATATTTATTTTTAAATATAATTAATTAATAAATAATTTTCAAAATAATTAAAGTGACAATTGAATTTGTAGAAAATCATCAAATCAAAGAAAAAAAAGCTCAATGAAGTCCCGTCGGAAAGTTAAACCGGCTATCCGCCGGTTCATACATATTGTTGGTTTATAAATATATCACTGTCACAAACTTGACGCATGGTATCTTTTATTTTTTAGTTTTTTTATTTATTTTATTTTATTTTATTTTTCTGTGGCTTGTCAGTTTCTCTACGGGTTGTCGCTTATCAATTGATAAACTCATCTGTAGTAGTATATACGCAAAAAAAAAAAACAAAAAAATATAAAATGAAAAAAAAAATGTGATGCTGGTTAATTGTTGTGTCACAATGTCGTTTGCCTTATCATTTTGTATCAAATAAAAATGTCAATTTATAAAATCCAATAATAAAAAAAAAGAAAAAAAAAAATGATTATAAAAAATTTAAAAAATTAAAAAAAACAATTATTAATAAATGTGATCAACAGATCGAGGTGAATTGAAACTTGTGAACACATTTAATGTTTTTTTTTTTTTTTTTTGTGAATATATATATTTATTCTGTGTTTAATAGTTGTTGTGTTTTTTTTTAATTTAATTTTATTATTGTTTTACCTCATTTTGTATTCTATCCATCTACTTGTTTTTCTCAATTATTATTACAAAGTTTTAAAAGTAGTAGTTTTTGATGATGGGAAAAAAAAAATAATAGATAATATATATGTATTTTGAAAATAGATAAAAATAAAAGTAAAATAAAAAAGGGGGTAAAACATTATCTATTCAATCGTTTGAAAAGTTTGCCTGGGCAAATGAGATACACTTGTCGTAGATGGAGTTCAACTGATGGGATAAAAGGTGGAGTAAAAAGTTTGATAAAAAAAAAAAAAAAAATATATATATATATATTTATAAAATAAACTTTTTTTTATTTTTGAGTTAACGTAAACTCGTGAACACTTGGTGAACGAGGTGGTGTATAGGGTTGAGTATAGTGAAAACCAAAAGGGGATATATGATGATGGCAAGGGTGGTATAACGATGAAGGGGTTTGACCAGGGAATTACTTTTTAAGAGACTTTTTCTACACTTTACAAGATAAACCAAAGTTTTATTTACATTTGATTTTTTTTTTTCTTTTTTTCTTTTGTAGCCCAATTTTATTTAATTTTTTTTTTATTTCTTGACGTATTTTATATTTTTTATTTTTTTTCTTTACCAGAACATTCATCTTTGTCTTGGGTTTTTTTTTTTGATTTTATTTTTTGAGTTTTTAGTTGATGTTGTAGTTTTTGCAATTGTATTTTATATTTTATATATTTATTATATGTTTTTCAAAAGTTTATTTCTTTTATTTATATTTTTTATTTCATGTATTTATATATATACAGTGGATTTGGTGTTTTGAGGTATCAAGGGTCTCTTCTATTGTTGAAAGTTGACATTTGCATCAGATGGAGGCGACTAAGCCACTTTACTTTTTACTGTTTCTTTTACAATGTCACGTACAAGTACTCAACTCATACAGCATACCATGTGCCTTCAACAGTATGTGCATGTGTTGGATACAGGATGATAGTGAATCGAATCAAATGGACATCAGTTGTCTTGGTGTACCATTCTCACGTTTTCCTGGTATGTAATTATTTTTAAATATATACATCGAAAAATTTTATTCACAACATTTAGCTAAAGCCATTATCACATAGTATCACTGAATATTCATTATTTTAATATATTCACAATAGTATTTTAATATAATTAAAATAACAATATATTTTTTTTTTATTTTCAATGAACCAAGAAAATAATAGCAAAAAAAAAAAAATTTGCAAAGTTGTATTTTTAAAATTATTCATGAATCAAAGCAAACAATAAACACTAAAAATAATTAATGCGCATTTTAATTTCATCTTTGAAATGCGTAAATTGTGACATAGACAAACAAAAAGTAAAAATAAAATAATGATAAACAAATAAACAAAAAATTTTATATATTATAAAAACGACAATTTTTTTTTTTATTTTTTAATACTAAATTTAAAAAAATAAAATTAAAAATATTTTTTTTATTCGAGTTCTTTGATGATTCAGTATTAGATGTATATATGATGTATCTGAGAAAACCACATCAAAGAATCGTATCACTTTTCAAATTGTATATCTCACCATTTTCCTCTCATCTATCTTTTTATATTTTTTTTTTATTTAATTTTTTATTTTTGCTGTATGCACACTAGCCACTGATTTGTTTGATACATAAATATACACATCAACAGATATATCATATTTCATCATATGCATTAGTTTATTTTCTATATAATAATATAGATTATAATTATAAATAAATAATATAATATTATTACAATTTTTATACATCACGTTTAGCAAACATTACGTGAATCAATATTTGTCCGACTAAACGTTGACTTGAACTACTGATATCGTTAATACTCCTTTGTAAATGTTTTAAACTATCTTACTTTTTGATTTTTTTTTTGTTTTTTTTTTTTATTTTGTCAATTCTAAATTATACACAAATTATTTATCTGTAGTATAAATATATGTAAATATATTTAACAAATTTTTCGAATGATAATTAAGGCATTTGTTTTCAATTGTTGATTCGTTATTTTGACTACATTTGCGTGCTAAGTTTACATCAAAATTTTAAAAATATATTTAATGTTGTAATAAAAATATAACAGTTTTTTTTATAAACTAAATTTATTTTACTTATTTTATTATTACATGTAATATATTTTTTTTTTTATTTTTAAAAATTTGATTACCTTCATCTAGATACAAACTACTTGCATTTCATTATAAAGACAAAGTTTCATTTAGTAGAAAAAATTAAAAAACTACATTTTTTTATTTTTTTTTATTTTTTACATTAATGTAGCATCATTTACTTTGATACAATATAATATACCAGTTAATGAGAGTGCAGTTGATGAATAATAAAAACCAAACAAACCAAGAAAGTGTTATGCTTTTTTTATTAAAAGAAAAAAAAAAAAAAAAAAATGAAAAATTTTTAAATATTTGTATAATTTTTTCTGTTTACTATTTTTTTTTAAAAAAACAAATATTAATAAAATTAAAATTATAATTTAAATAAATATTTAAATATAGATATTATAATAAGAAAAAAAAATGTCAAAAGTTTTGACTCAGTAATTAAAATTAATTAAAAAATAAAATCTGTTTTTGATTGAATATTTATATTTTATATATAATAAAATATTAATTCAAAGTGATGATAATTGATATGTATTTTAGACAAGTGTTAAATTCATAACTTTAAAATATAGAGACTTGGCCAACTGTAGTCTAGACATAAGCTAAACCAAAACCAGTAGGGATTCAGTGTCTCATTCACAAGTGAAAACGACAGATATATTTACAATGGTCTCATATGAAAAAGACAAGAGAATATTATGAGACTAGATAAACTCTGAATTCTCTATTTTCCTTGAAATTTATATCTATTATATCCTGAATGTGGTGAGTGAGAAAGCATTATTAGTTTTACTAATGTACAATAGAAAACAATAAGCAATTCACTGGAGAATGAAAAATATCATAACAAAACAATGACCTTATACATTTTCCATCTTTATATATCATCTAATTATTTTTAAAGTTTCAAATATTAAATATATACTTGAATTTATCATAAAAAAAATTTAATATTATTAAATTTTGTTCATCATAAATTTTATATTTAAATATAATAATTATTTTTTTATACATCAATTGTAATTATATATCAAATGACAAAATTTTCAATTTGTGAAACTTTGATATTCATCTAATTTCCTCAAATTTCCACATCGTTTATTTTAACTAGTATAAATATGTGTATACCCACTTGACTTTTAGATGATATTACTAAAATTACAATTTGTCGAATTTCTATCTCTATATATTTTAGTTAATTATTATTATTATTTTTATCAATAAAATTTATATTTAATAAATTTTTTTTTTGTATTTACATACAAAAAGTTAATTAATAATTTTATAGTTTATTTGATAATGTATGTATTTTGTGTTTAAATATATTTGGAGAATAAGAGTTGACGAATTTGCTGATAAATTTTCCTGGCAGTAAACTGCTAAAACTTTTTGTCAGCAGTTTATAGAATTTACAAATTTTATATATATATTGACGTCAATTAACTTGTAAATTATTATAAATTGAAAAATTTAAAATTAAATTTTATTGTAAAATATTTTTTTTTAAATTTATAATTATTTTAATGAATTTATTTTGGTTTTTTTTTTTTTTTTTTTAAATTCATATATTGTATTTTTGTAAAAATAAAATGAAATGAAAAATGGTCATTATTGGAAATTTGATTAAATAAGGTAAAATTATCTTTGTGATTTTTAAAAATACTCGAATGTATTTTAAAAGTCGATTAAAAATATGTATAATTACTTTGTTTGGCTTTTGATGATTAAAAATATAAAAAAATAAAAAAACAATATTAATAATTACTTTGTATATATTTTAAATGATTTTTTTTTTACAATATAAATAAAAATTTGTAATTGAATTATTTAAATTAAATGATTTGAAAATTAATTTCATAAAAATATATATATTTATTTAAAAAATATTTTTTATTACTTTTTATTGATTTATTAATAAAATAATCACAAAGAATTTCTTTTGAAAAAGTAAAATAATATTATAAACTGATTTTTACATTTTTTTAATTTTTTATTATATATTTAATATCAAACTTAAATATAACTTGAATATTAATTAGAACTTTTGTCTCAGTTGTGGTATTTTATTTAAAGAATTTCACGGTTGATTGAAATATTATTGATGACGATGCAATTAATTGAATTTTGAATATATATTAATATTAAAATATATAATAATTCAAGAATTTTAAAAGTATATAACAAAATTAATAAAAAAAAAAAATAAATAAATTTATTAAAACCACTTTTAATAAATAGCTTTACTCTGAGTTAAAAAATAAAAAAAAAAATAATAAAATTGCATCAAACAGATTAAATTTCATATTTTATAGTATAATCTAAGATATTTCATTAATATTTAAATTTTATTAAAATTATTTACTCATTCTTAATCACAAAACTGGACACATAAATGTCAAGTAAAAAGAGAATTTTTGTTTTTTTTTTTTCATTCAAGAATTAAAAATAAAAATAAAAAAAAATAACAGACATAATAAAAAAGTGTCTCCATGCATGGAAATAATTTCTACATAGTTTTGAAATAACAATAAAAATTTTATAAATCTTTTTATTTTACATTTATATATTAATATAATAATTCTCATATTTTTTATTTTTTCATTTTTTTATATTCTTATAATAAGCAAGTTTTAACGTTGAACAAAAAAATTAATAAAAAAAAAAAGACATGGAAAATTTATTTACATTTCAAGTAACATTGAGTTAAATTTTCAATTCATAATTGAAATTCAAAGGTTGTGAGATAACATTATTTTCGTATAAGCTTGTAGATATTTCTATATACATTTAACAAACTCTGAGTGGATCCTCAAACCGTAATTCAGAGAGGACACTCTGACTACATTATTTACGCGGTTAATTGAATTTTACAAGACACATATATAAACACAGTGACGAAATGAAATTTAAACTTTAATTTTTTTTTTTTTTAAATAATAAAATAATAAAATATTAATTTAATGAATTTTTTTTAATTAATTATTAATTATAATATATTAATTTTTCATTATAAATTACAAATAAAATATCCTATACTTTTTTTTTATATATATTTTTGAAAAAAAAAAAAAAAAAATATGTATTTATTTGAAAGCTTTTACATGTATTTATGAGCTTTTTGTTTTTCATTTGTCTTTAGACGTGTCGGTGAGTAATGTGGCACAGCTGGACATTGTTAGTTCAGGAATGCAAGTCCTAGAAAATGATGCTCTAGTGAGTTTCTCGGGTATTGAAACCCTTGGCCTCATGAGCAATCGTCTTTCTAGTATCGGTGATAAGTCTCTTGTGTAAGTTTTTTCTACTATATAATCTCGCATCTCCAACTATTTATTTTCATTTTTTTTTTTTTTTTTAAACATATGAGTTTGTTTTTTATTATTTATTTTATTCAATCTTTTTTTATCAAAACTTTAAATAAAAAAAAAATACAAAAATAATCTTTTAAAATCTTTTTCTTTATATATATTTTTATTTTTTTTTATGGAATTGATTCGAAAACCCTTCGCTAAGTTTTCCACTACCGGATATTGTCTTCATCGATTACCGGTATTTTTTTTTTATTTTTTTTTTGTGTTGCTTTATTCTTTTGTGTATATATATTTCAATATAATTTTTTTTTTTATTTTTCATTACGACTTTGACATTACTTACCTTGGTTTTGTGGTAACAGTGTACTTTAACCATGTTCGATCAACCTTTATTTTTGTTTTTTTTTAGCATCACTAAATTGTCTTTCTGTTTTTTATTTTATTTTTTATTTTTTTTTGGCTGGTACAATTGTCATTTGCAGAGTCGTAGCCAACAGCTTGCGTTCACTAGATTTCAGTTATAATTCACTGGAGGCTGTTCCCTTTGAAGCGCTTAGACGACTAAAAAAATTAATTTGGCTGAATATGCATAGGTGAGCAATTGTACTTTATACATTTTATACATTTATAAATTTTTTTTTTTTTTTATTTAACAATATTGTTTTTTTTATTTTATTAATATCTATAAAAAATATGTAACGGTTTACACATAAGTTTACTCATCCGGGAATTGAGTCAATGCATTTGTCGTGCGTGGATGTAGCTGGTGATATTTATGAATTATTATTTTTTTTTTTTATCAATTTTGTGCAGTACTGCATATTCATGACGAAGTATGTGCCGAAAAGAGGTATGAGATTATAGAAATGTGACGCATTTGTAAATTTTTTTTTAATTTTTTATTTTTTGATGTTGCAGAGATTCATTTATATATATATTTTTATTATTTTCAATTTTTATTTCATCTCGTTTTTTCTCACTCGTATTTAAAAACCTTTTGAATTCTTTTTTAAAATTTAGTCATTTTTTGTGGTATATTTTTGGACACTCGACGTGTGGATTAAAAGAGATTCCAATGTGTATGGCTTGTGGCTCGTTGGTTATTTTTTTTTTTTAATTTTTAGTTTTTATCATACAATTCCAGGTTTTATTTTTTTTTTGATTTTTTTACTATGGTTAGTTTGGGAAAAAAATATTAGAATTTATCATTGAACGATTAAGTAATAAATAACATACAAAATTAAAGATTTAAAAATCAAAAAAATTTATTAATATAATAATTACGCAGACAATTGATATATATATATATTCAAAGCAATTGTTTATAAATTTATTTTATTTTATTTTGTTTTTTTCATGTTGAATTTTGCATGCATGACATATTCACTGATTGAAAGGCAATTTGATTGAAATTATTTATATTTAAATTGATGATAAATAGAATTTAAAATTTCATTTAGTTTTTTATATGCGTGAGACATTAAAAGCATTGCGAATTATACGTGATAAATTTTTATTTTTTATTAAACTATATACAACTGGTGCTTCATGAAAAAAAAAATAAAATGAATGAAAAAAACTCTTTCGTGCATTGAGTCAATTCTTTGAGTAATGTGATTTATTATCATTTTTTTTTTTTTTTTTAAATTGGTATTTTGTATTGTCATTCAATTCATTTTATAATATTTTTTTTTTGTTTCTATCTATCTTCACATAAAAATACAACTACAAACTACAGCAATCATCTGACAAGTTTAGATGGCGATTGGGGCCACGTCACAAAGACACTGACAAACGGTTTCTTTGGTGAAAATTGCATTGTTGAAATCCCTCGTGTTATGTCCCAATTTGAAAATCTAGTATTACTAAACATGGATAATAATGACATACAAGAAGTACCACAAACATCATTACCATTAAATATACATACAATAAGTATTAATAAAAATTTAATAAAAAAATTTCCATTAAGTTTTGGAAATTTATCATTTATAAATGCAATATATTTACGTGGTAATTTTATTAAAAATTTAATATTACCAATATTTAAAAATAATTATATTGAATTAATTGATGTTTCGGAAAATATAATTGAAACAATTGTATTATTAAAAGATACAAATAACAATAATAATGATAATAATGATACATTGATAATTCAATATATTGGAGTCTTGAACTTATCACATAACAAAGTAAGAGTATTGTCATCTGGTATATTTGAGTATTTGAAACCTCGTAGAATACATTTATCATCAAATAGCATTAAAATAATTGAGAATGGTGCATTTCACGGACTAGAAAATACACTTGAATATTTGAGTCTTGAAAACAATGATCTAATAACATTACCAAGTTCAATTAGTACATTGAATAAAATAAACTTTATATATTTTGGAAAAAATAATATAAATAATATAACAAATAATATATTTGATATATTTAATAATAATTTACGTGGTTTATCATTAATAAAAAATAATTTTGATAAAATACCAGTATCATTATTATCAAAATGTACAAAATTAATACATTTAAATTTAAGTTATAATAAAATAACAAATATTAATATTAATGATTTTAATAATAATAAAAATATTGAAATATTATTATTACGTAATAATATGTTAACAAAATTAGATGATAATATATTTAAAAATTTTAAAAAATTACGTGAATTAAGTTTATCATTTAATCATTTTATTGATATTAATGATAATGCATTTAATGGAATTGAAAATACACTTGAAGTACTTGAAATGAGTTTTTCATTTACAAATGATATATATCCAAAAATAATATTTAATAAATTAAAAAATTTATTATGGCTTGTTATTGATAATAATAATTTTCATAATATTGATTATGATATTTTTTATAATTTATATAATATACGTTATATTAATATTGAATCAAATAGATTACAATTATTACCATCAAAATTATTTAATTATAATATACATAATGAATTACGTGATGTTAAATTTGGTTATAATTTTATTAAATATATACCAACAGATATATTTTTTAATTTAAATGAATTAAGATCAATTGATTTAACTGGTAATCATATATTAAATATTAATAAATTAACAATTAATAATTGCACAAAATTAGTAACAATATCATTATCATATAATCAAATATCATTTATTGATAAATATGCATTTTATGGATTAAAAAGTTTAAGATTTTTACATATTGAATATAATTCATTGACTGTACTTGATTTAGATTCAATTGTACAAACTGGTGCTATGGAATTTTCATTAAATGTATCATATAATTATATATCTGTTATTAAATATCAATATAAATTATATAATTTAACAAGTCTTGATTTGGCATATAATAATATTACTCAATTGGAAAATAATATTTTTTATGGTATGCCTAATTTACGTAATCTCAATTTACGTGGTAATTTTATAACAACTCTTCATTCTGGTAAGTTTTTTTTTTTTTTTTTTTATATATATTTTGTCATGATGGCAATCATATATATCTTTTTAGTATTTTTTTTTTTATTTTTTCATTTTTTCATTTTTTTTATTTTTTTATTTATCAAAGTGCTTCACAAAGCCAAGTTCTTTTATACTTGCATCAGAAGTACTCAAGCCACTCAAGTACACCTTTACTAATTCCTTGAGTTATATATACCTATACCTATAGAATAAAGAATAAAAAAAGAAAAGAAAAAATTTATGAAAAAGCCTCTATTTCGCGCCAACTTTAGATTCAAGTGTAGCCTTTTTATTACGGTCGAAAAAATTCTTGATAAAGCTCTCATAAATTGCAACAATAAAAATAATAAAATAATAAAATAATAAAATAATATATATATATATCTAATTTACTATTGCTTTGTTTATGGATCATTAAATTTTTTTCATATTATTGGTAGTTAATCATTTCTGGGTCATTTGATTTCATTGCCATCATGTTATCTTTTTTTTTTTTTAATTTTAAATATGCAATTTGGCTATTTAATTTTTTGGACATGTAATATTTATTATTTAATTTAAAAACAAATATATACTTATTATACAATGTATACATATAATTTATTTGTGTTTTTTTTTTTTTTTTTTTTAAAATAGGTACATTTGCTCTTGGACATTTGGAAATGTTAAATTTAAGTGAAAATCGTTTAGAAACATTGAGAAAACAAGCATTTTATGGAACACCAATGTTACAAATACTTGATTTAAGTAATAATTTATTATCACAACTAGCTAATGAACAATTTCGTAATATGATAAATTTAAGAATAATAAATTTATCAAAAAATAATATACGTACATTATCAAGAGATATATTTGAAGGTAGTAGAGTTGAATCACTTGATTTAAGTGATAATATGATAAATATTATTCCATCAACATCATTTATTGAAATTGGTTATACATTACGTGATCTTAATATTGCTAATAATATTATTGAACATATTGATTCAACAACATTTCCAACATCACAATTAACATATCTTAATTTAGCTAATAATAAATTAACAATATTACCAGATAATTCATTTATATCATTAACAAAATTATTAAGTTTAAATTTATCAAATAATAATTTTCAAACAAATTCAAAAGAATTATTTCATTATTTACCAGAATTACGTCATTTATATATGGAAAATTGTGGTTTTAAAAAAATACCAATTATACCAGTCAGTAATATTAATATTTTAGATTTATCATTTAATCCAATTGAGGATTCAAGTAATATTGAAATACTAAAATATATTAAAGTACTAAAACTTGTGAATAATTCTTTGGCTGTCGTACCAGATGTGAGATTGGATCTTCTACGAGAATTACATTTATCTGGTAACCCAATTGAGGTATATATTTAATACTTTATATATTATTTAAACAAATTGATGCAATTTTTTTATTTTTTAAACTTTAAAAAACTATAGCAAAAATATTCAATTATTTTAAATTACAAATGATAATTTTTTTTTTTTCTTTTTTATCTATCTTTTTTGTCTTTTTGATAATAAAATTGATTTTACAATTTGAAATTTTATAGACAATATAATATATATATATATATTTATACAGAAAAACTATTTTATCGTTTAACAAATTGAGATGAAAAATTTTAAATAGAAAAATATAAAATCAAGTAATTTTATATAGTAAAGTTTTTGATACAAATATTTTTTTTTTATATAAAATTTTTATCTTTTAGTATTATCCTTAATATTAAATTTAAAATTTATATACTTTATATATATACACACAAGTAAAAAAGAGTAAAAGAGAGAAAAAGAGTTTTTCAATTGACTTATGTAGTTTATTTAGTAGTTTTTTTTTTTTCGAAAATCAATTGTGTTGAAATTTCATCAAGATTAAATTAAATTTTTATGAAAATAAAAAAATAATAACTAAATTCAATGGAAACGAGGCGATACATGTGGCATGTAAAATAATAATAAATATACTAAAAAATAAAAAAAGCTCAGTGTTTGTTTGGTAGACCCATTATTCAGTGTTCAAGTAATCGTTGTAAATCAAAAGCTCTATGAAATAATTTCATCTAAAATTTCAATAAAAGTATATTAATAATAATTAAATTTATATATATATACTTGATATTAAATTAAAAAATTATAATTAAATTAAATCATTTTTTTGTTTTTACAGGAAATAAATAAAGAAAGTTTTTTAGGTTTTCCACGTTTAAAAAAATTAGTACTTAAAAAATTAAATCGTATAAAATATGTAAATAAAAATTGTTTTAAAATATTACATTATTTAAAAGATTTAAGTATTCAAAGTTGGCCACAAGCAGATGGTTTTGACCTTAAAAATATACTAATCGGATTACCACTGAGTAATGTTGAGATTGAATTTATTGAGCCAGTATTAAAAAATCAAATTGACAATGCATTTACAAGACGTTTGAGAGAACTTACTATAACAGGTCAAGAGCTTGAATATATAGCTCTTGATGCATTCAAAACATTTGAGAGTATTACTGAATTGATACTCAGAATAAAAGATACTCATGTTAAAAATTTTCAACCAGATTTATTCTTTCATCTTGCCAAAAGTATAACACAATTAACACTTGATTTAAGAAATAATAACATCAAAGAATTTAGTCCATCTGCAATTTATGGTAATTTATCTTGGGAAATTGTTGGAACAAATTTTGTTTCTGGTAAGTTTATATACATTTTAAAAATTTTTTAATAAATAAATATATATACTTTTATAAATTTAGATATATACAATTATTTTTATTATATATATAATATAAAATTAAAATAATACAAAAAAAAATTCAATATATGATATTTTAAATTATAATAATTAACAATTTTTTTTAATTTAATTTTTTTGCTTAATTTATATATATTATTGTTAATTTAATATATAATTAATATACATGAAATATTTTATGAATATAATTATATATATATCAAAATAAATAAAATACAATTTTCTTTTTTTTTCATATTTTTAATATAAAAAAAAAAAGTAAAATTAAAAAATAATAATCAACAACAAATTGTTTAAGATACTACTAAATTTATATATAATAACAAGTAATGAAAGAATAAAAATTTAAAATTAAAAAAAGAAAAAAAAAATAATAATAAAAATATAAAAAATGATTGATACTCAAGTGTCTTGTAAAAAATTCCCTAGGTGGTCTTCAAGTGTCAGGAAATCCCCTTGAGTGTGACTGTGAAATTGCTTGGTTGAGTCTCTGGCTTCGTAGATGGCTTAGAGAATCAAGACAGATACATACTGCATCACAATCAGATGCTCGTCAATTGAGAAACATGGCTGGTAGAGCTGTATGTAGACAAACAACACCATCACAATCATCAAATTGGGTATTATTAACTCTTGGTACACCATATACAGCTTGTCAAGCATCAGCTCTTAGTTCTGGTCATCATATTAAATCAGCAAAATATTGGACATTTATCATCATTATCATCACAAGATTTATCATTGATTGGACTAATCATTCGTGTAAATATTACTCTGTGCTTTTGTGATTATTTCAACACGTTTTATCCACAATAAATTTAAGTGAAAAAAATAATAAACTCAGTTTAAAAAAATAATAAAACAGAAAAATATAAATAAAAATAAACATTGATAAAACGAGAGATATAAGAGTGAGATTATTAATAATAATAACAGTATTAAGTATAGATAGTTTTAAAATAATATTTAAAAAAAAAAAAAAAAAAAATAAAAATGATAAATGAGTGATAAAAAAAATTTCTTTTTTTTTTTTTTTTTTTTTTTTTTTTTGTGATAAGTTGTTGTATCACGAACGTAAAGTGAGGGAATTTAAATAATCACGTCCTCATCATTCAATATTATATTTCTTCTTCATCATATATTTTTTTTTTTTTTCATTTTTTTTCCATTTTTATATATACAGAGCGAATATTGCCAAGCCAAGCTGTATGATCGACTTTATATATATATATATATTATTTTTTTTTTATTATTTATTCTTTTCTTCTTTTTTTTATTTTATTTCACTATACTTTTTTTTTATTCTTTCGATTTTATATTTTATATTTTTTTATTATTTTTTCTATTTATTTAACTGGGGGTGCCTGAGTGTGTTGAAGACAGCCCTCAACATTTTCTGGCCAATCGCAGACATTTTGATTTGGATTGAAAACGAGATTAACTGGGCAGGGCATATGATGTTTACGTTCACCCTCACACATGTAATACATTGTACAGTCATTTTTATCTGGATGATAAGATATTTGATTGTCATCTTCATCACAAGTAACTTCATTTGCTGTAAATATATATTTTTTTTATTATTATTTGTTTTTTGTGATATTAATTATAAATGTAATATATGTAACATGTGAAAGCTCAGATACAGTATTTATTTGCACTTGATCATTTTGACATTTGAACAACTGGTACTTGATAAATATCTCAAGATAAAAAATAATATAAAAACAACAACATGCGAATATGTCAAAAATTTTAGACAAATATAAAATGATAAATTTATTATTTTAAAAAATTTATATGATAATAAAAAAAACTTGTCTGAGCTTTCTCTGTAAGTCGATCAACCATATGGCTCAAGGATGATAGGGGATATATACATAAAAATAAAAATATAAAAATAAAAATAAAATATATTGAAAGAAATATAAAAATAAAAATAAAATGTAAAACTAACGATCTTTAGTTGTGTATTTTCCACTTCGTGTATTTGTTTCATACGGGCCATCGTACTCAAGTTTAACTGAGTAATCAAGTAGTTCATTCTTAATCGCCTTGATGAGAGGATATTTTCCTGCACCACAAGAACCCTTGAAATCATCCATGTCAACAGACCAGATCATAACACCACCAAAACCTTCCTCTTTCAACCAATTCATCTATTGAAAAATTGAATTAAATAAAATAAATACAATAAATAAAAGCAAATAAATACATATATATATATGAAAAAAGAAAAAAAATAAATAAATAATTAAATTAAAGCAATATTTAACGATCGCTCAATTATTAAACATATCATTTGGATTATAATTATCATGTTAATCCAAGCCTATAATTCTTACAAGGATTATAAATGTTTTTATTTATTTTATTTTTTTTTTTTTGTTGGTTTTTTGTCATTACGAGGCCGATTATGCGCTTTCGGCTCTGAATAAGTGAATAACATTAAATAAGTAATGATTTTTATTGTTATAATTAAAAAAACTGCGTCGATAAGATGTAATTAAACTAAAATATTTCCAATTAACTCAAATTAAACAAAAAAAAAAAAACATTATAATGATTGGAAATAAATAATAAATTATTTTTCAAAAACTGTTTGAATTTTAATTGAATAATAAAACAGGTAATTAAAAGTATACCAACCGTCAAATGTTTTTTTTTTTTCATTATTAAATTTCAATACTCTAATTTTTCTAAGAGTTTTTCGATAATTTTTTATAAGTCGAATACCTCTTCAATTATTATACTTGCCTGATAAAAATTTAAAATTTTTTCGAAAAAAAAAATTTGAATACCTCTTCTGTTATTATATTTGCCCGATAGAAATTCAAAATTTTTTCAGAAAAAAAAAAATTCGAATACCTCTTCTGTTATTATATTCGCCTAATGAAAATTCAAAATTTTTTCGAAAAAAAAAAATTTGAATACCTCTTCTATTATTATATTTGCCTAATAGAAATTCAAAAATTTAAAAAAAAAAAAAAAAACTTTAAATACCTCTTCAATTATTATACTTGCCTAATAAAATTCAAAATTTTTTCAGCAAAAAAAAATTCGAATACCTCTTCGGTCATTATATTCGCCTAATAGAAATTCAGAATTTTTATAATAAAATAATAAAGTATTATGATAAATTTTAAGATGTGTCACTATTGATATCTCAAAAAATATCGATCCTAGAAAAAAAGTGTGAATCGATTTGAAATCGTCTTTTTGAGACAAAAAATATCGATATATCTCGGAATTTATTCGATATATTTTTCGATATGTTACTATCGATATATCGAAAAATATCGATCTTAGAAAAAATGTATAAATCGATGTAGAATCGTCTTTTCGAGACGAAAAATTTCGATATATCTCGAATTTTTTTCGATACATTTTTCGATAAGTTACAATCGATATATCGAAAAATATCGATCCTAGAAAAAATGTATAAATCGATTCAGAATCGTCTTTTCGAGACGAAAAATTTCGATATATCTCGAAATTCATTCGATAAATATTTCGATATGTCACTATCGATATATCGAAAAATATCGATCTTAGAAAAAATGTATAAATCGATTTAGAATCGTCTTTTCGAGACGAAAAATTTCGATATATCTCGAAATTCATTCGATAAATATTTCGATATTTTACAATCGATATATCGAAAAATATCGATCCTAGAAAAAAAATATGAATCGATTTAGATTGGTCTATTCGAGAGATAATGGATGCATTTTATAATTTTTTTATCGAATCGATATTTTTCGATATATCGATTGTAACTTATCGAAAAATGTATCGAATGAATTTCGAGATATATCGAACTTTTAGAACTCGAAAAGACGATTTTAAATCGATTTATACAATTTTTCTAGGATCGATATTTTTCGATATATCGATAGTAACTTATCGAAAAATATATCGAATAAATTTCGAGATATATCGAATTTTTAGGCCTCAAAAAGACGATTCTAAATCGATTTATACTTTTTTTCTAGGATCGATATTTTTCGATATATCGATTGTAACTTATCGAAAAATGTATCGAATGAATTTCGAGATATATCGAATTTTTAGGCCTCGAAAAGACGATTCTAAATCGATTTATACTTTTTTTCTAGGATCGATATTTTTCGATATATCGATTGTAACATATCGAAATATTTATCAAATAAATTTCGAGATATATCGAACTTTTAGATCTCGAAAAGACGATTTCAAATCGATTTATACTTTTCTTCTAGGATCGATATTTTTCAAGATATCGATTGTAACATATCGAAATATTCATCGAATAAATTTCGAGATATATCGAACTTTTAGATCTCGAAAAGACGATTTCAAATCGATTTATACTTTTTTTCTAGGATCGATATTTTTCAAGATATCGATAGTTACACATCTTAAAATTTTTCGAAAAAAGAAAATTCACATACCTCTTTGATCATTATATTTGCCTAATAAAAATTCAAAATTTTTTCAAAAAAAAAAAAATTCGATTACCTCTTCGATCATTATATTTGCCTAATAAAAATTCAAAATTTTCTCAGAAAAAAAAAATTTGAATACCTCTTCAGTCATTATATTTGCCTAATAGAAATTCAAAATTTTCAAATTTCTATCAGGCAAATATAATGATCGAAGAGGTATTTAAATTTTTTTTTTTTCTAAAAAAATTTTGAATTTTTATTAGGCAAATATAATGATCGAAGAGGTATTTGAATTTTTTTTTTTTCGAAAAATTTTAAGATGTGTAACTATCGATATCTTGAAAAATATCGATCCTAGAAAAAAAGTATAAATCGATTTAAAATCGTCTTTCCGAGATCTAAAAGTTCGATATATCTCGAAATTTAATCGATAAATATTTCGATATGTTACTATCGATATATCGAAAAATATCGATCATAGAAAAAATGTATGAATCGATTTGAAATCGTCTTTTCGAGGCCTAAAACTTCGACATATCTCGAAATTTATTCGATATATTTTTCGATATGTTACTATCGATATATCGAAAAATATCGATCTTAGAAAAAATGTATGAATCGATTTAGAATTGTCTTTTCAAGACAAAAAATTTCGATATATCTCGAAATTCATTCGATAAATATTTCGATATGTCACTATCGATATATCGAAAAATATCGATCTTAGAAAAAATGTATGGATCGATTTAGAATCGTCTTTTCAAGACAAAAAATTTCGATATATCTCGAAATTCATTCGATAAATATTTCGATATGTCACTATCGATATATCGAAAAATATCGATCCTAGAAAAAATGTATAAATCGATTTAGAATCGTCTTTTCGAGATAAAAAATTTCGATATAACTCGAATTTTTTTCGATACATTTTTCGATAAGTTACTATCGATATATCGAAAAATATCGATCCTAGAAAAAATGTATAAATCGATTTAGAATTGTCTTTTCGAGACAAAAAATATCGATATATCTCGAAATTTATTCGATAAATATTTCGATATTTTACAATCGATATATCGAAAAATATCGATCCTAGAAAAAATGTATAAATCGATTTAGAATCGTCTTTTCGAGACGAAAAATTTCGATATATCTCGAAATTCATTCGATAAATATTTCGATATTTTACAATCGATATATCGAAAAATATCGATCCTAGAAAAAAAATATGAATCGATTTAGATTGGTCTATTCGAGAGATAATGGATGCATTCTATAATTTTTTTATCGAATCGATATTTTTCGATATATCGATAGTAACATATCGAAATATTTATCGAATAAACTTCGAGATATATCGAAATTTCATGTCTCGAAAAGACGATTCTAAATCGATTTATACTTTTTTTCTAAGATCGATATTTTTCGATATATCGATAGTAACATATCGAAATATTTATCGAATAAATTTCGAGATATATCGAACTTTTAGATCTCGAAAAGACGATTTCAAATCGATTTATACTTTTTTTCTAGGATCGATATTTTTCAAGATATCGATAGTTACACATCTTAAAATTTTTCGAAAAAAAAAAAATTCAAATACCTCTTCCATCATTATATTTGCCTAATAAAAATTCAAAATTTTCTCAGAAAAAAAAAATTTGAATACCTCTTCAGTCATTATATTTGCCTAATAAAAATTCAAAATTTTTAAATTTCGATCAGGCAAATATAATGATCGAAGAGGTATTTAAATTTTTTTTTTTTTATAAAAAAATTTTGAATTTTTATTAGGCAAATATAATGATCGAAGAGGTATTTGAATTTTTTTTTTTTTCTAAAAAAATTTTGAATTTTTATTAGGCAAATATAATGATCGAAGAGGTAATCGAATTTTTTTTTTTTTGAAAAAATTTTGAATTTTTATTAGGCAAATATAATGATCAAAGAGGTATGTGAATTTTCTTTTTTCGAAAAATTCTAAGATGTGTAACTATCGATATCTTAAAAATTTTTTCACAAAAAAAAAAAATTCAAATACCTCTTCAGTCATTATATTCGCCTAATAAAAACTTAAAATTTTTTCAAAAAAAAAAAAAAATTCAAATACTTCTTCAGTCATTATATTTGCCTAATACAAATACAAAACCTTGTTATTATATTTGAAATTTTTTACCAGAAATGAAAAATTCTTCGTTAAAATTCTGAATTATAACAGGATAATAGAACAGGAAAAGAGGTTTTCAAAAGAGATCATCTCATATTAAATAAATGCCAAAAAATTCTGACAAACTAACATTAATAAACTGAAATTATGCAAGTAATTCTAACTGCCTAGAAAAATTATACTTAGCAACCAAATAACAACAGGTAGTAACGTTTTCGTGTGAGAAAAAAATATTAATATTATAAACAAATGCTGAAAAATTCAAACCAATTAGATTACGAATAAAATGTGGTCAAGTGTACTTTTTATAATAGAAAAAAATATTTGTAATTATTATTTGAAATTTAAATAATAGTAATAATTAATAATTAAGTATGCGAAAGTGATGTTACATTTGTTAATTTATCATTGTCAATTTATGAAAGATTCAAGTCAAAAAAAAAACAAGATAAAAATAAAATATTTAAGTTTGCCAAAATGAAAAAATAAAACTTAGTTGATTTTATTTCAACTTAGATAATTAATTTTTTATTTAAATTCTAGATGTTGTTTTATTATATTAATATTACCTTATTAATGAGACTTCTTTCATCATCAAAACCAACCCATTGATCATCTCTGTATGCAAATGGAACCTGCTGTTCACTGTCCCAAACAAGGGTTGTATTATCTTCATTTAAAAAACTACAAACCTGATTGTACAAAAAAATTAAAAATATTAATTAAAATTAAAAAGAAAAAATAATAAAAAATAACAATAAAAGTTTTATGAAATTTAAAATAATAAAAATAAAAATAAAAATATGGCTTTATTTTAAAAGTTTTGAGCTTTGTCAAGTGTACAACGAGCTATTGTTAATTTTAGAATTGTTTAAAGTTGGACATTGTAAGGGTAAAATACCTCATAGTATGAGAGAAAACCGGATTCATTGGTGAAGTTGCCAGGTGTACCACCTCCGGATGCTGGTGCACCAATGTCAAATTTGTCTTTGTCAACGAGTGTGAATGACCTACCGTATGTTGGCATTCCTATCATAAGTTTTTCTTTAGGTGCACCTTGTTTAACCCATTCTCTTGCACTGTAATCCTATTTTAAGATACAAAAAAAATTAATATACAATATAAATATTTTTTTTCATATTTAAAAATTAAAAAAGCAACAGCATCTGATAACATCAAAAAAATAATATGCAATGCAATATATAAACCAAAAAAAAAAAAAAAGAAATAATAACGAAGCTCATTTTTAGTTATACAGGAATATAAGTATAAAAAATAAAAAAAAGTTAATGAAAAAGATGAAGAAAAAAAAAATAAATAAAAGAAGAAGAATAAGGGCTCAACAGGAAATGAGAACATTAAGGAAAGAAGCATCAAATATAAAATGAATCTCAAATGAAGATGGTACATTTAAAAGTAAAAAAAAAAGAAAAGAAAAATAGCATACACAAATTATTTTTTTTAATTATTATTATTAGTATATTTATTTATATAAAAAAAAATTTGTTTTTTTTTCAATTATATATTTTAATCTTACCACTGTGAGTTTTTTCTGGTAACTTGTGGCACTTTCAAGAGGATAAAGTGGACTATTGTGACCAACTTGTCTTTCCCATTGTCCATGAACATCATAAGTTTTAATACTAATAAAGTCCAAGTATTTTGATATTTCAGGTACATCATAACTATTAAAAATAAAAAAAATTACACAGTAATTTATATTATTTAAAAGTTTAATTTTATTTAAATTGTTGAAAATAAAAAATTAAATTAATTTACCCTGCAGCAATAGCTTCAAAACTAGCTGGTACTGCAGCTGAAAGTATTAACTTTGGTTGTCCTGAATCTTTAGCTTCTCCTTCAACAGCCAATCTAAATTCTTTTAAAAGATTTACATAAGCAGTTCTATCATCAGCTCCACTAAAAAAAAAAAATTGAAAATTTATTTTATTTTTATGATATTATTAAAATAATTTAATTATATTATTTATTATTTGATTGAATATAGATATATATTTTTTATTCAATTTATAATATACCGTGGATATTCCCAGTCAACATCTAAACCATTGAATTTATACTCTCTGAGAAACTCAATTGCTTCGTAAATAAATTGATTCATGCGGAAAGTATTACTAGTAAGTTCTTTAAAGGGCGTTGAACCGAATGCCCATCCACCAATCGCCAAAAGAATCTGTAAATATATTTAAATATAAAAATAAAAATAAAAAATAAAAAAATATATTAAATTATTATTTTTACAAGTTTAAAAACATCAATGTTAAATATATATTTTAGTTTTATACTAAAAAAAAAAAAAAAAATTAAAAAATAACTAAAGAAAAAAAAGAAAAAAAAAAAAAAATTAAGATTAGCTATATATTTATTAACTCATAAATTTTTCATTCTTAAACTCTTAACAATTACTTGAGTTTCCTTGTTTAAAATTCAACTTGAACTTAATGTAATCACAAACTTGAAAATATCCTATATATATATATATATGAATAGATAAAATTTTATCTAATGAGAATGTACATTATTATAACAATTTAATACTTTTTAAAGTATACATTTACAATATTTAAAATTATTATTATTAAATATTTCAACTTTAAATTACTACCAATTAAATATATAAGTATATATATGTATTAATATATAAAAAAAAAATAATAAATATATATTTAAAAAATATAAATTGTATATGGTAATATTGGCTTACCTTGATGTCTGGATTTTTTTCTCTGAGAGTAATCAAACGCTCATACATCTCAGCATCTTTTTCACTGCTTTCAGTCAGCAAATGATCCTTCAAAGTTGCAAAAGCGTATATAACATGACTGCAGAGACTTGGATCAATGTCCTCGGGCATAAATTTACCAGCACCAGGACGTTTGTGAGACCAGTTTGTCAAGTAACAAATCGTCAAGGGTCCCCTTTCTGTTTAAATTCATATAATATATATGTATAACTTATAGTATTATCCATTGTTACAAATACAAGCTATTGTGTACAACACATATATTCACATGTATTATTATGATAAATAATATTTTTTTAAATAAAAACAAAAAAAAATAAATAAATATATACGTAGAAATTTATGTATGTATAGAAATTATTTTCATATTTTTTTTATTATTAACTATTAAAAATTACAGTTAATTATTATTAATTAAAAAAAAAAATTAAGAAAATAATTATTCTTTGTGGGAATTAGAGCAACGATAATTTCAAGATCAAATTTCATTATTTTTTAAAATTTTTATTTATTCATTTTATTTTTCACAAAAAAAACAAAACAAGTTAATAAAAATTAAAATAAATAATTTTTCAATTTAATTATATACAGTTTATTTTAATTTTTATTAATAATTATATTAGTATTTTTATTTTTTAATTTGATGTATGCAAAAAAAAATAAATAAAAGTTTTCAGTAGTTGACCATGCATGCATTGTTACGAATAATTTATCACCGTATAAAATTTATTAATTATAAGTGCAAATTAATTATACAAAAATATAATAATTAAATAATTTTTACAGTGAGTTATATATTGATGTTTTTTATAAAATAAATTATTTAATTAAATTTTAATATTTATGAGCAAATAAAAAAAAGAAAAAAAATACATTTTAAATTTTTTAATTGCTAATAATATAAAATAAATTATTTTGATATATATATTACCTTTTGATGGTGTATTGATAACCAATTGTGTTGATGTTGGTTTAAATGCTTTTTTAACTTTACTCAGTACTTCACTTGGTGATATTTTTTCAGGTTGTGGTTTTTCAATAACAATTTCACTGACTGTTGCAGCAATTTTACTCCAATCAACATCTTTTTCACCACTTGTACGTGGTATACCTCTTAATTCTTCTCTCATAGCAGTTATAAGTGGATATTTAATATTACCTGGACATGATGTACCATTAAAATCATCCATATCAACAGTCCATACCATTGCACCACCGTAACCTCTGTCTTTAAGCCATATCATTTTATTTCTAATTGCTCGTTCATCATCAAAACCAACCCACTGATCACCTTGAACTAAATATGGTACTTTCATCTCATCATCCCATACATATGCTGCTCCATTTTGTAACATTTCACATATCTTTATCAAAAAAAAAAAAAAAACACCAATTAATTTAATGTAGTATCTTTTTAAATATAAAAAAAATTAAAATTTAATTTTTATATTTTTAAATTTATAAATATATGCAAATAATATTAGTGTTGGTCTGTTGAGTCAATAAATTTAGTTTGAGTAACTGTCCATGTATTTGTACAAAATTTACATGACAGATGCATCATAGAATCTCGGTAAACTGATGATTAAATTATCTACGTGAGTTAAATGAAATATTTTCTTCAATTGTCTATAGTATTCATTAAAAATTCATTAAATTAAATGAAATAAAAAAGTTTATATATATATATAATTAAAGTTACATAAATTATAACACGCAACAATTGAATATACTGTAATAAAAAAATGACAAATATATTTATATTAAAATTTTAATATTTAATTATTATGATAATAAATTACCTCATAATAAGCTAAAAAACCAGATTCTTTAGTATATTCACCAGCTTTACCACCACCACTTGCTGGTGCATGAACACCAAAATTATCTGGATTTGATAATGTAAATGATCTACCATAAGTTGGCATACCAATAATCATTTTTTCTTTAGGTGCACCAAGTCTAACCCACATTGCTGCAGCATTATCAACACTTAGTTGTTTTTGCCATTCAGAATCAAGTGATGAAGAATACAATAGAGCATTGTGACCAGTTTCACGTTCCCATTTACCATGAGCATCATATGCCATCAAATTAATAAAATCCAAGTAACTGTTAATTGTAAATATATAAATTTTATTATATTTTTCTTAGCTATATATTTGTATACAAGTTTAAATATTATTGTTATTTTGGTAATGTGGTAAATTAATGACTGATAAATTTACAATACAACAAACATAAACTCAATCAATTTACAAATATACCTATACAGAATATATTTATAGATTGATCAGTGCAGGTAGCTGTGTATATCGTATACATCATTTATTATTGTCTGTATATATGTATGTTGCAGAATTGAGTTGATTTATTATAAAGCTGGTAACAAGCGGTATGAAATTAATTAATATTGATGATTGGTTATTCTGATTACCTTGCAACTGCTGGTACATCGTATCCACTCTTAACATTGTCTGGACCAATTGGTACTGCTGCAGTCAGCAATAAACGTGGTTTTTTTTTTTCTTGTGCTTCAGCTTCAAATGCCTCTCGAAGTTCTATTTTATTTTATATTTTATATAAATATATATGTATATATATATGTATATATATATTTTTTTTTTATTTAATTATTTATTTATTTATATATTTATTATTACCTTTTAATAGATGTACATAATTTTTTTTATCATCACCACCTTTTGGATATTCCCAATCAATATCAAGACCATCAAAATCACGATCACGAAGATATGGTATTGAACTGTAAATAAATGTTTGTCTTGCATATCTTGTTGAAGTCATATCTTTAAATTTTTGAGTTCCAAATGACCAACCACCTGTTTATTAAAAAAAAAATATAGATATTTTATATAAAAAATATAAAATAATATAACTTACCAATTGCAAGAAGAATTTTAAGTGAAGGATTTGCTTTTTTTAAATTTCCAATTCTTTCATAAAGACCAACTTTGCCATCTTTTGTTTCATCATTTGATTCAAAACTAGTTAATTTATTTTTTTTTAACCATCCAAATGCAAATATAATATGTGTACATAAATGGGGTTGAATATCCTCAGGCATGAATTTACCAATTTTCGTACGATACTGAGACCAATTTGTGTAGTAACAAACGATCTGAAAATAGGCACGTTATTATTATAATATATATGTTATCATGATGCTTTATCTCTTGAACTGATAAATGATAACCATTTTGAATAAGATATATATATCTATTTTTTTTCTTTTAAATTTAAAATCAAATTAGTATTCTAATCAGATTTAAATACTATTTTATCTACACATTGTTGAGAAAAAGAAATTTTTGAAAAGAAAATAAAATAAATTTGTTATAAGTATAGGTATATTTTAAAATATAAAATTTGTATTTAAAAAAATAATTAACATCATAATTTCATATATAATATTAGACAAGTTAATTGAGTTACAAAAAATCATGTTAAATTGCATTTTTAGTCATTAAAAAAATATCACATAGATTGGTTATTATTTTAGTTATATTATAGCTACGTGAATTTATTAACACTAACATTTGAAAGTAATTTATAATTAAAATTTATTATTATTATTATTATAAGTGTATATATAATAAATAATTTTTGTACCTTGTAATCACTTGTTTTGCTGCCAAGACCAGTTTGTAGTTCATTGTTTGTCAGCTTTGTACCAAGTCGATTTCTCGTTACTTTGAATCTATTAACACTTGCTGAAACCTCTTGATCATTGTTTGACAAACCTGGTGTTGATGTTGTTGGACGACGAAAACGTTTTCTTGCACCTTTTATATTAAAAAATAAAAAATATATAAATTGCATAAATTTAATTTAAAAAAAAAAAAATAAAAAATAAATGTATTATAATTTATTATATAAATTATTATTAAATTATAAAAAAATTATTTTTTTTTTTTTTGCTATATAATGACTTTATCATAAAGTATAATATAATATAACATTTATTAATTTTTTTCAAAGACTTAAATATTTCTCAACATCCGTGCTAAATAATTAAAAATAAAAATATATATTATAGGTTAATTTTATCATTAAAAATTAAATTAATATTTATTATTATGAATATTATATGTAAATTTAAATATAATTATGAAATTTATAATTCATTCAATGTATATATAAATAATTATAAGCAATTTATCAAGCAATTATTGTTAAAAGATGTTGAGTCAAGTGATACAACCCTATATTACGTCAGACATAAATAATTTTTTAAACTTTTATCTTTTCAACTTGTATTTTCATATTGAAAATTATATATATCATTTATCAATATTTTAATAATATTATTATCAATCTTTTTTATAAATATAAACATTTATTTAATCAACAATTAAATTATTAATTTTAAATTAACAAAAAAATGACAACTCAATTTGTCAAAGACAAATATAAAAATATAAAAATATCATAAAATAAATATTCTGTTTGCCATTGGTCATTTTGTTTTTTTTGCTATAAAAAAAGTAAATTAATAATAATAAAAAAAAATAATGTATATTATTATATATAGGGCCGTAAATTGTGAATATAACTCTGAAAAGATGGCGTTTTATGGTCTAGCCTTGGATGCGCTATTATATTTTTTTTTCACAGGTTTAAAAAAAAAAATATTTATACCTATTCTTCTTTTTCTTGTTATTTGAAATTTTTTATTTTTTATATATGTATATGAAAGTGTATCGAGCAGAAAATATATTGATAATAATGGAGGTAAACCTACTCTGTATGTACTCATGAAAAATTGCATCACAATTTTTTTTCTATATATTTAAAATATTATACTAGGTTATTGGTTATTATTCATTTTTATAAAGATACTAAAATAAATAAATAAATTTACAATATTGTTTTTAAATATGAATAATAGACAAATGCAGTCGTAATTAATTTCATAAATAAATAATTATCAAAATATATTTTTTTAAATTGAGCATAAACTAGATCATTTTTTATTTAATTTTTTTTTTTTTTTTATTGTAAATTTTAATAAACTTTTAGGTATATATATATATGATTTTATGTATACATTGAGAGAAATATTTTATAGTATATATTTTATTTTCAGTTCAGTAAATTTATTCGGTCAAATATTAAATTGATTTTGATAAAATTTTTATTTGCAAATAATAAATTTTCTATTTAAATTATTTGTTTAAATTTATACATTTTTTTTTTTTATTTAAATTGATTTTTTATTGCAAATAAAATATATAACATCAAATTATATTCTTGACTATCAAATTTAATAAAATAATATAAATATCTTATTAATTTTCGTAATAATATTATTGATTTTTTTAGTTTAAAAATATTTAAATTATTTTTAAATTATTTTAAATTATTTATTTGAGTTTAATTAAACGAATTTGCAAATCATTTATTTATAAAAAAATGAAAGCATTTCAAAAATAATCAGCTTTCTATATTTAATATATTTTTTTAATTAATTTGACGTTTTTAATTTGATGAATAAAATAATTACATCGAGTCAAATACTTATAATTTTAAATTGATTAATAAATGACATTATTATACTATTAAATAATTTAAAAATAAAGTATATAAATAACACTTGATATAATGTCGATAAAATTTATTATAAAAAAGTTTTTATATTACAATATAATTAATAATAATAAAATCATAATAAATTATATAATAAAAATAAAAAAATTATTTGATAAATCGTTGTTGTATTTATAGTAAATTTTGACTTGATAATATGGATTCTCGATTAAATATATTATGACATAATGAGTGAATATAAATTACCTTGTGCATCATTTATAACACCAAGAAGAATAAAAGTCATGCATATTATAAATATGGGCCTTGCAACAGCAAGTAATCCACAACTTGTAACCTGTTAACATAAAAAAAGTAAAACATGTGTTAAAAAAAAAAAATATAAAATTTCATTTTATCTAGTATACAATGTAACATACACAAGTATAAATAAATAAATAAATAAATATTATGTTTTAAAAATTCATATACATAATGTTATATCAAAAAAAAATAAAATAAAATAAAATATTTTAAAAAAATAAACTGCAAAGTTGAGATGATAGGAGGAGAAACAGCAAGTTTTCTACTTGACTGGGTAACCAGCATAAAACTA
The DNA here is from genome assembly GCA_011426435.1 of Lysiphlebus fabarum. Taxonomy (NCBI): domain Eukaryota; kingdom Metazoa; phylum Arthropoda; class Insecta; order Hymenoptera; family Braconidae; genus Lysiphlebus; species Lysiphlebus fabarum. The sequence goes on from WSYQ01001077.1 coordinate 265,102, forward strand.
TATATCTATAAATGGGGAAAGTCAGTTTTTGATCGGTTGTGGTTTCTTTCCGCCAACGCAGTGAATTTCTTCTCTATAATATCACCGACAGAATGGAATTTGTGCGGTAGCGTGTTACGACTTTTATAATCGAATTGTCATTGATAAAAAAAAAATAAAATAAAATGAAATAAAATGAAATGAAATAATAAAAAAATAAAAACGATTGACAATTTCCTACTTCAATTATCACTGTAATCATAAACAGAGAAATTGAAATATTATTTTTTTATAATAATTTTTCAATTATTATTTTTAAAAATAAATATAATAATTTTATTTTCACAATTTTTTAAATTACAATGTCTGTTTAAAATACAAATATATTGGCATTTTAATCAAATTCATATTTACAATATATAAAAACAATTTAAAAAATAATTTTACAATAAAATAATGATTATATAATCTTTTGAGATGTTTTTTTTTAATGAATATTTAAATTGACATAGTTTGATCAAGTGGTGATTACTACAAATAATCTACATATTTTTTATAATAGAAAAAATATATTGAAAATGTCTGTTTGATATATCAAGCGAATCAGTAGATTACTCGAAAATAATTATTAAAAAATCAATTTTATCTTAAAAAAAAAAGAAAATTATAAATTTATTTGTATATATAAAATCTATACAGACAAAAGGCTAACCACTGAATTGAAATTTGAAAATGTATTTTTTAACAATGAAAAAAGAATGAATATAAAAATAAAAAAAATAATATTCATTTAATAATTTAACCCACGTTGGAATTATATTTTCAATTATTAAATCATCTCATTAAATCAAGAGCATCGACATATCAAAGAATGTAATTAAAAAAAGTATTTTATTCAATTATTATAACAACTTTTCAAATAGATATTACTTTTTTTTTTTTTTTTTTATCATATAAAAATAATAATATTATAATTAAAAAAATAAAAAAAAATAAAAAAACAAATAGTTGATAATTATAATCATATATATTCAACTTGAAAAAATAAAAACAAACAAAATATATTTAATTAATTTTAAAATCTTGGAGTTTACAATGTAGTTAATAAATGAGTATATGAAAAAAAAAAAAAAAAAAATTTAATTATTATTATATACATGATACAAAGAGACACAAAAAAAATAAAAAAATAAAAAACAAAAAATAAATAAATAAAATAAAAAGAATTTTTTTTGTAATAATTTTTCAATTCAAGAAGTTTGTTTGTACAAAAAAGCTCCCATGAAACGACAACGTTTATTATATTTTTATTATATTTTATTTTTTTATTTTTGATATCTCAAGTTGCCAAGGGAATTTAATGTTTTCATGCAAAAATAATGACACAAGTGGATTTATATAAAGTTGGACATGTATATACTGATGTTGGTGATTACATCGCCGTCACTTTGATATTTATTTATTTATTTATTTGTTTGTTTATATATAAATTTATACATATATAGTAGCAATATAATGTCTTCTACTTTGAATTGTTATTGTGTCATACCACAATATGTGATATCCAACTGTGTATATGCAATTCAACCAAGTAATTACAGGCATATATATATCTATTATTCTATACTTGCATTAAGACCACAAACTAAACTATACAGTCAATATTATATGTATCTCAACAATTTCTCTTACAAGCATTTATGTCTTTGGTAAATAATCATAAACTCAAATAAACTCATAACTTTATATTCTTCTATGTATATAAACCACAAATTGAAATATAATTAAAAATTTATCTACAAATTATTTATTAATTTATTTATTTTTTTTTTTATAAATTATATAAATATTTAATTTATTCATATTAAATATATATACTATTTTATTGCAATGAATAAATTAATTTTATATATTTTTAATATATTATTTATTAAAATTAATTATTAATCTTATTTTTTTTTTTCTTTAGTAAATTATCATGTTAATCTGTGTCACTTGTATATGACGATTTTTTATTTATTTATTTATTTATTCAAGACGTTTCGTATATTATGCAGTTTATGCAAATATTGCATGAGAATATATAAATATTTTTTTATGAATTTTTTATATAAGATTTATTTTTCAATATGAAAATTTTAATAAAAACCAAAACCCAAAGTGAAAAATAGTTTATAATATTGAATGCATCTAACCTTGAGTTATATATATTATTATTATTAAAAATGAAAGTTTAAAATAACAATTAATATTATTTTATTGCATAAATATATATAAAAAATAATAAAATATATATTTATAATGATCGCAGCACTTTCTTATAATAATTCATTGTAATTTGTTTTTAAAGTTGTTGTTGCTTGCTGTCACAAGTGATTAGTCTCACTTATAAATTAAATAAAAATACAATCATAAATAAACAATGAAAATAATAATAATAAATATATATATATATAAAAAATTATTTAATGGTAGAATGAGGAAAAGTGCCTGTGACAAATTGTACAAATAAAAATAAAGTCGGAAATTCTTTCTCGTAAAACTTTATCAAGTGAATTCCGGTGTCAGAGAAAACCCGTTACTTTATTTTTTCATATACACATATATATATATTTTTTTTTTTTTTTTTTTAACATTTCTCTGGCACTTTTGCTGGTACATTGTATATATATACAAGAAAAAAGAATCTGCGTGTCTTTGGTATATAGATGATGACTAAAATGACAGTAGTTGTCGATCGTGACTCGTCTACGCTTATTTTTCGATGGAGAAAAAAAAAAATTTGCATGCAATGCAAGCATTGAGGTATAGAGCCCATAAAGAAGGCAAAATATGAAAAAATATATATATATATATTAAAAAAAAATCAAGACATGAAAAAAAAATATATATATATAGTAAAAAAGTGGTAAAAGAAAAATGCCTTGAAGCTAGGTGAGACAAGTCTCATCTTTGCTGATATGTATATATAGCAAGATAAAAAATAAAAAAAAATAAAAAAAAAATAAAAAAGGGCATATTGTCAGTCGTTTGTATCTATATCTATATCTATATATAATACAATATCAAATGCACATGTGTATAAAGTGCATCCGTGTGATCCCGCGAGATTTAAATCCATCTTTGTCTATAATGGCAAACACACAAGACATGAACAGTTAAGTGTGACAAGAAGGTTAAAATATAAATATATATATGCAAAAAACCATAAAGAAAAATACATTGAAGAATATATAAAAAAAAAAAATATATGTAAAAAAGAAAAACAAAAAATGAATATTAACTTGGAAAAATTTTGTGGAAAAAAAAATAAAAAAACGTGAGTAAAAAAATACAGAAGGAAATTAATATTTTTTTTTTAAAAAAAAAAAAAAAAAAGATTCATGTAAGAAGAAAAGTATATTGAAGTTATTTTTTTTATTTTTATTATAAAAATGAAAAAAAAAAAAAAAATTTAATGGGTAAACTGGCACTTGGTGCATAATGGTACAAACGAACCAAAATACATTTTAAATCTTTATTGCCAAAATTTACTTTAAAACTCAAAATATAATTTTTATTATTTTCATTGTATATTTCTCCAGGCTGTTGACTTACTGACTTTTAGTTTTTATATTTCCCTTGTGTCATAAGCACATTGAATATATAGAAACAACTACATAACAAAAAAAACAACTCAACTGTTGAAACCACAACAATAGACATCATCAAAAAAAAAATAAATAAATAAATAAAATATACATATATACATTTGGGAAAAAATATAAAAATATATTATTATTATTACTTAAATTTATATATTTTTTTTTACCACAAAATTTTTTACAATATATATTAAAATATTTACAGTACATATATTCAGTGTTGCATCTAAGATATAAATTACACACTACATATCATTTACAAAATGCATTTTGCACATGCTTAAAAACATATTTGTATGTAATTATACAGAATGATGAGAACAATACAAGTACAAGTACATATGGTTATTATTTTAAATAGTCAAAATAACAAGTGTTTTAAATATATATATATGAATAAGCTAGCTAGTATATAGTATATAGAAAATATGCAAATAGTTATATGCATTTTCATGGATCGTGAACAGTTGTGCATGGGTCTCAAGTGTGAATAATTGTGTCCTATTTTTCAGGCACTTTCAAAATAAAAATAAATAAATAATACAAAAAAATAATAATAATAATAAAAAGTGTCTTGAGTACAGAAAAGTTGCAAGAGGTTTCACTGAATCCGGTTGTTCTAGTTGCATTGGAGCTTTTTTCATTTACTCATTTTATTTTTAAGTTTTTTTTTTTTTTTCTCACTTTTTTGTATTCGTATTTTTTTAAATTTTTTTATTCTATTTTTTTTTTTTTTTGCGGAAGATCGCATACAAGTACCTTTTCACGATGTCTCCATTTTATTCCTCTTTAAATTAAAGCCTAGTAATACTGAAAGCACGACTGTATATTTATATATACATATATAGACAATAGAATTTTACATTTAAAACTAAACTAGTAAAAGGTGTGTATATTTTAAAATATACGTTTTTTTAATTTATGACAATATATAGACTTTAAAAATTATTTAACAAAAAATAATTATTTTTTTTTTTTTTTATATTTTTCTTGTATTTTTTATTGGTTTTTATACAATATACATCAACAATTGTTTTAAGTTATGTATGGCTAGTTAACTTGAACATTTTACCTTGAAACTTTTACTTTAACACTTGTGTCCCAAAAAAAAAAATAAATAAATAAAATATAATTAAAAAAGAAATATATATATATAATGTACTTTTGTATGTGTGTATGTGTAATAACAAGCCACAGAATGTAATTTACTTGAATAAAAAAAAAAAAATAATATTATAATCAAGTGAAATTACAGGATAGAACAAAATAAAAAAAATTTTATAATTAAATAGAAATATAAAAGGTGGCAAAATTTTGTGGCTCAAACGATGAGAAAAAATTTTTTTTTTTGCCAATATACTTAACACGCCATCGAGGTTTAACTTCAGAAAGCTAGGCAAGACGAAAATTTATGGAGCATGTCGACCTCACTGGAAGAAGGAAGTCAGATGGATATATTTATTTTTTTTTTTTTATATAAAAAAAAAAAAATATAATAAAACATCAAAATTTGCACGTGATTTTGATATTTTTTTACTTTCAATATTTCTTTTAGATTTTTTATTTTGGAATTTTCATTTTAGATGTTCTTTGCTCTCTTGCACTTGGTGAATTTTCCATCTTAAAAAAAGCATCTACGTGCAGTGATATACATATATAAAAAAATAGAAAAAGAAATATATATATATAAAAAATATATTACAATAAATGTATCGTAGTTTCGACGTATATATAAAATGTGTTGCCAGGACCACGCCTAAAGCAAGAAAGGCAGGCTTCATGACACGTTCGAAAGTACCGTTGGTATATGGCTGGTTTCATTCCCACACCTATATTATAAATATATAAATATTGTCGTGTGCTATTGCCTTAGTTTTTCATTTGATAATATACATATGGTATTTGATTTGCCTGGTTGTTTGACTTACTTTTATTTAACAGATTTGTTGGACTATACTCGACAAAATATCTTATCTTATAAATACACATGCATTGCGTACATTGGAATTTTTTTAATTCAATGAATATCATCAAATTATATTTTAAAAGGCCAAATAAAGTAGGTTTTTTTTAACTCTTTTTTATTTATTATTATTAATATGTTGTAGGTCGTGGAATGGTCAGGGACAAAATCCCGGAACTCTAAACCAATTAGATCATTTTTAGTTAAAATATTTTACAAACTATTTTTGGTATTAAAATTTTATATTTTGTAATAAATGTTAATGTATATTAATATCTTGTTTGGCCTCGAATATACAATATATATATATGACCTCGTTTATAATCAAAATATATATATATATTAAATCTTGAATTTTTTTTTTTTTAATTATTTTATTTTTAAAACTATTCAATTGAAAGTTTTTCAGTCAACTTTTACGATTATTTTAAATGATATTATTTTGAGAAGTCGTTAAAAATATATATACGCAAATATAAAGTATATCATACACAAAATAACCAAGACTTTTTTTTTTTTTTTTCATACAATTTTAATATTTAAAAAAAAAAAAAAAAGTAATTTTTTTTGTATACTCTATCCATATCTTCAAGAGAATATGCGTATATACCTTTAAAAAGTTTTTAATTAAAATTACAATTTTTAGGTATTTTTTTAATTAGAATAATTTTAAATCAAATTTCAATGAAAATTTAAATTTAAAAAGTAAAAAAAAAAATAAAAAATAAATTTATAAATATTATTTTAAATATTAAATAAAATAAAAATATATATTTAAAAAATTCATCAAAATTCCAATCACATGTATATTTTTTAATTACAAAATAATTTAACCTTTTATACATATATACCTATGTATTTATATATTTTGTCTATATAAATGCTATAAAAATTTATAAATTGTAAAACTAAAAAATATACTCCAAAAAAAAAAAAAAAATAAATAAATAAATATAAAAATTGATCAAGCGATAAAATTTACGAAGGCCAAGTCCTTTCTCGAATTCTAAATTTACCAATGTGTATATATATAACTTGCATCTTTGGGATGTATAAATATATTGTATAATAAATATATAAAATAAATATACATATATAGATTTGTACAAGTCACACGTATTGCCAACTTGTGTGTTGTTCACATCAGCCACAGAAAGTACCTATTCTCGCATGTCTCGTTGTCGACCCAGGACCTTCTGGTAGCCAGTACCACACAAATTTCCCATATGATATAAAATTATATTATAAACATATATAGGTATATATTTATATAAACCAGGTGCCTCGTTTTCACGTTGCACGATCATGCCAGAATGCACACGTTTAAAAATATTATATATATATCAAAAAGGAAGCAGTGGAAGTTGATGCAGAGCATGTTGCTATTGCGCTTTTGCTGTGTTAAAACTACTAGATGTTGTTTTACTTTGTCTAAAACTATGTTGTACATATTATTATTATTTTTATTATAAATATGGATGGCGAAAGCGGTGCTTTCTATGTAAAATAAATACATATATATATATGTTTATGTATATTAACGATTTCATCGTGATCATAATATTATTGACATTGAACAGTATCGATGGATTCTATATATCAGTATCGATGTTAAATTTTTATTATTATTTTTATTTTTTTTTTTTTTTGCAACAATGAATATACATATTTTCATCATACACATTTATTATTTTATCCTTGTAATCTTAAATATATTATATATATACATTAATTTATATTCAATAGACAAACTGTTTGTGAAAATTTCAAAATTCAATGCACTCGATTGATTATGTCACTGACAAAAATAAATTAATTTATTATTTTTTTTTTTTTTTTATAGAATATATTAGACAATAATTATTACGTGATTAGTTGTGTAAGATTTAGATGATTTAAAATTTAATTTTAAGACAAATTAGTATATAGAAATAATTAGTTTCTTATTTATACCAAATGAATTTGTAAATATTTTTTAAATATTTTTTTTTTTTTTTTTATAAAAATATATATAAATATAATTTCAACTGTACTTTGTAATTTTTTTTTTTTTTATATATTTAATTATAATTTATTTATATCTTCCATCAACAGTATACTAATTTTTATATATTATTTAAAAAAAAATATATATACTTTCTTTTTCTATATACTATTAATATAATTATTATTTTATTTATTTTAATTTATTCACGTATTTATATTTAATTAGTTATATATTTAAAAATAAATAAATAAATTAGTAATTATATACATACTTGTGTATATTAATAAATATAGTTTTTAAATATATATAAATTAAATAACAAGAAACGAGTTTATTTGTCTTGAGACAAACTATTGTGCCAAAATCAATTACAGTTTTAATCAATTTATCGTTGTTTGTTGGTTACAAAATAAAACAATCATTTGTCAAGAAGATATGTGTATTTGTTTTATATATTTTGGGTTTTAAATAAAAAAATAAAAATAACAATGACATATTTTATCACAATGACAACATGAAAATAAATACTTATTCGAGTCACGTTACTATCGTTTTCACCACTTCCGGTGACATTTGTAAACGAAGACTCGTATGTGTTATATTTGCAATGATATTTAGAAATACAGACAGAAAAAAAAAATAGTAGTACATGTTGTATTTTTATATTATTTATATATATATATAGAAAAAGATCAAGTTTTTTTTTTTTTCATATAAAATATAAGCAATAAAATAATAAATTTAAAAAAAATACTGTAATCCCACTTTCTTTATAATTTTTTTATTTAAAAAACAGCTAGATCAAAAGACCAGTTTTATAAATGCGTATATATTTATTTATATTAATAAAAAAGTGTTGCATGAAATAAAAAACACTGTATTTTTTTAAAACGAAAACTCTCATCTGTCTGCGACCTGTCAATGACAGTTAAATGACACAGTTGATCTCATCGCCAAGGGAAATAGGTCAACACTAAAATTTTTTTTTTAATTTATAAAATATAAAATAAATAAATTTATCTATCCTTATAAAATATAAATAATTAATATAAAAATTGAATAAAATAATATTCAAATGGAATAAAATATGTATATAAAAATATATGAGAAGAAAAAATTTGTATAAACATGATAATAAATGCTACATAAAAAATGGAAATACTGAAAGACTTGTTGGTAAAAAAAAATAATATTATTTTTAAAAAAAAAAAAAAAAAAAATAGACATTTTGTTTTATTCAGTAAAACATATGTAGACTCGAGTGGTACTCGTGATGTGCTTTCACCATACGTCCAACACCCAGTGCTCCATTTATATTTTCTCTGTCATACCGCAAATAATGTCAAAAATTTAAAAAAAAAAAAAAAAAAAAAACTATATGTATATATTATTTTGAATGGAATTTATATCAAACAATGAAAAATTAAAATTTCAATGATAGAATAAATATATATAATTAAAATAAAAATTATTAATAAAATTGAACTTGATAATAATTAATAATATATTTTTTATATGTTCATTTATTTTTCGCAATAATATATAAGTATATATTTTTTATTTATTTTATTTTTTTATTAAACTTGCTTCTTATTGCACAATTTTTCATTACGCAATTATGCCAATTAGGTAATTAAGTGAGTTCAACGACGCTCACAAATATTCATAACAATGAGGAAAAAAAAAAATATTTAAAAAAATTAACGTAGAAAACTATTTTATTATAATTTTTCTTTTTTTTTAAATATAAAATTAATATTGTAAATTAATTGTAGTTAAATTTAAAAAGAAGCTATTAATTAAAATAGTTAATTTTTAAAATTTTTTATATAAAAAATTAGTGTAAAAATTTGGTATGCGTTGATGAAAATTCATATGGTATTATTTGTCTTATAAACTCATCAAATATGTTGTTAATCATTTTAAAATTTAAGTATGCCTTCAAGAAAACATGTATTACGAAGTATTTATAATATTTCTTCGTGTTAAATATATATTACAACATCGTAAGATGAAAGGTAGCGCCAAATATATTTTTTTTTATATCAAAAAAAAGTTATCGCACAATGAAAGTGAGAGGACAAACATACAAGTGGCCAAATTGGTTGAACCAGACAACAACATTGTCGTAACCGCAAGGATCATGGACCAGTTTGTCAACTATTTTTTATTTTTTTTATTTCATATAAGTATATATATATATATTTTTTTTTTAAATGATTTTTTTATTTTTTTTCTTTTTAATCTGTTTCGTTCAGTGCGATTGACATCGCAGTACAAACGCATATTTATTTCGAAAGTAAAGCAATTTACAAATTAAAAAAAAAGTAATTATTTTTATAAAAATTTTTAAATAAAAACTTTTTAATTTTTGTTCATGACAAACTTTAGTTATATTTTATCTGGCAAATAGTTTATATAAAAAAATAATCAATTAAATTTTAACAAGTTTATTATTTTTAGTTGGTATAATTTTAAAAGATACCATCAATGAATTTCACCTCACAAAATATAAATTATTTTCACCTAAAAATCACATAATCCAGTAAAATAACACAAATTTACTTACCATTTTATATCAGTGTTGTTATATATATTTTATTTTAAAACTTTTTCTTTTTTTTTCAAGCTTCACCACTCGACAGTAATTTGTTTTAATATAAAAAATAAATATCCAAAAAGAAATTACGAAAAAAAAAAAAAAAATTAATTAAAAACTAAAACTAAAAACTAATAATAAAAAAAAAAAAAAAAAAATAATAATACTATCTAATGAATCACCGCATGTTTTGTAAATTCATTTTTAGTCACTTTAAAATTGATAAATTAAATTTTTTTTTTTTTAAATAAATACTAATAATTATATTTTTTGTAAAATTATTAAATTAAATTTATAAATTTTTTTTTTTTTAAATTAATTTAATATGTCAGTTATGTTTGGCACGTTGTCTAGCACTGACAAAAGTTCAGGAAATACTGAAACTATCATTCTTAAATTTAGTATACATACCGGGGAGAAAAAAAAAAAAAATATATATATATATGTATATAAAAATAAATATTATAGACAACAATTAAAGCACCTTTCATTTTAACTATAGTGACGAACACCGTTAACGTTTCTCTGTTGCGAGTATATTCTCCCACTATAAGTACATTATATACCATATTTTTTTATTTTTTAAAACTCATGGTTTCCAATGTCTTTAAACCAATACAAATTTAAAATATTATTATGTTTGTATTTTAAATATATATTACATGTATATATATATATCCAATCCCAATGGAGGTAAATGGGAACGCAAGAGAGTGAAACGCCAATCCAATGCGAATGTATGTTGTATCAAGCTGAATGAATTGAACACGACTAGAATTTACTGATGTTAAAAAAAAAGTATAATTTTTTAAAAAAAAACGTACCAGACAGTGTACCAACTTATTTATATATAATAAAAATAATAATAATAATAATAAAACTATATACTTCAAGGTACTTTTTACCAATATGCATCAACACAAAATTTTTTTTATTATTATGCAGCTGTATGTTGATGATATCAACATGCTACAAGTCCATTGATCCCACATTTTTATATTGAAATAAATTTATTATTTATTATTTTATTTAATTGACAAATAAATTAATAATAAAATTATTTTATTATAATTTAAAAAAAAAAAATGAAAGAGCAAAGAAAGTTTTTAAAATAATGATGAAAATTATCATTCAAAATTTGACATATTATTTTAGATAAATTATAATTTTTATAAAATAAATTTTTAAAATGATTTTTGATATTATTTTTTTTCTGTAGATTTTTATTTTTTTTATTTTTTTTTTTTTATTAATGTAGGTCGTAATGGTTTATTAATGATAATTAATGAAAGTGAAAAAAAAATAAAAATTATATTGAATAAATATTTCATTTAAATTATTATTTACTGATTATTATTATTTATTATTATTTTTTTTACAATGAAAATAAGGAGTGTATAATAAATGTGATTGTATTGATGACAAATTTATGAATTTATATACTGATTAATAAATATTGACATGATTATAACAAATAAAGTCAATGACGATTTCTTTTCAAGGTTTAATTCATTTTTTTTTTTTTTTTTCAAATTTAATTATGATAAGTAATTAAGTACACATTCCATTTTATGTAATATATATATAAATTGAATACATATTTATGTTATTAATTAAATTATTAATATATGCATATTGATGATAATATTTAATAGTGATACATTATAATTATGAAATTTCATTATTATTTTTGTTTTTATATTGTGAATATTTTTATTATTTAAAATTTACTTTAAATCAGTAGAAATAATAATATCACTTTTATTTTATTTTTTTTTTATATATATATATATATATATACTTAAATATTTGGTTGAGATTGATATTAAATTTTATATATAGCTTTGGTCATGTTGACTATTTTTAATTAGAAAAAAATTTATCTCATGTCAATATTCAACATCGAGATGGAAGAAACATTGCAATTTAGTATTTTTTTTGTTTTTTTTTTAAATTGCAAATTAATTTATTTAATTTCAATAAAAATTAAAATATTTCAAGTCACACTCAGCATTGATAAATAAAATTTTGTTATTAAATTATTATTTTTTTTCCATTACAATTATAGTTTTTTTTTTTTTTTTTTACATAAACATATTCAGATAAAAATTTTATATATTTTTTTGTTTATATTTTCTCATTTTATTATTTAATTATTATTTTTTCACTGAAAAAATTTTTGAACCCATGAAATTAAGTACTCATTTTTATTTGTTTAATAATATTTTTTAATTTAAAAAAAAATTTTTAATATTCATTTTATAAATATTCAAATATATGCATGTTTTTATTTGCATCATGATGATTGTTCCCTCTGATATTAACCTTGTTTAATTCATTTGTGATATTTGCTTAACCCATTAATAAATACAGTCATTTTTTTTTAAATAATAAATTAATTTTACATAATAATGCACTTTCCCTTTTCAGCCCAGGGATTATTTTTTTTATCTGGTGCATGAATTAGTGGATCAGTCTTCTCATTTTCTTCAACATACTCTCGCATTCTGTAAAAAAAAAAAAATAATAATAATAATTAATAATAAGTTAATAAATTAATTTACTTAAATTTTAAATTTTATTAATATTTTTATGATCCTACCAGATAACCAATGAAATTAATATTTTTCAAAAGGTTTACCTAATCTGCACGTCATCTTGTTATTTACTCAACTAAAGTAAATAAAATTTAAATATATATATATCAAAAATCTCTTTGAAAACTCTTTGATAAAATTTTGTCAAAACTAATTAAAACAATTTTTTTTTAATCTATTTTACTTTAAATTTTAAAAGAAATAGAAAAAAAAATCTTAAATATAATTTTTCTTTTTTTTTATAATTAAATTATCAAAACATAAATAAATAAATATAATTTTAATCAATTCAAATTTATTTATATAAAAATTAAATAACAAAAAAATATAATAATTATTATATAATTTTTTGCAAGTAACAAAGTAACAAATTAAATTTATAATAAATTCACAAAATATATATATTAAAGAGAATATAATAAGTTATGTATTTTATTGTCCAGGTTTGCATGAGTGTCTTGTTGACGTAAATGTCGATTCATTAGTCCCCCGGGTGACGGAAATATCCCGGTCAATGGCGCCACTGTCACAGCCACGTTAATTAGCAAAGCTTTTTTTCAACCCCCTATTATACTCTTTCAACCCCCATCACAAATGCATATATATATACAACTATTTTATCCTCCTTTTTCTTGTGCTTTACTTGTCCATCACATCTATCCTAGCTGTTCTATATATATGTCGTATAAATATACTCCGCCCCAGTCCTGTTTAAATGTCTATACGCTCTCTGATCTCACCAAAATTTACTGTTTCCGGATAAAACAAGATACGCCCAAACATTGCATACAAAATACAATTAAATACAATATAAATAAGTATATAAACATTGAAAAATGTTTAATATAAAATAAAAAATATAAATAAATACATTGACAGTTAATAATTGAATGACATGTTTAAAAATAAATAGGTATATTGAAAAATATGTAATTTATTTTGTAGAAATAAATTTAAATAAGTATATATATTTTATATAATTTTTGAAAATATTAATTTTTATTTATTATTATAAATAATTGATAAATAATAATAATAAAATTTTGAATAATTAATATTTTAATATTTCATATAAAACAAAGAAAATATTTTGGATATTTAAGATGGAAAATTCATTGCAGTAAATTTTCTATTATATTTATATATATTTTAATATTGCCACCGTTTTATATGAGTTGTTTTACAAGAGTTTAAAAACTTCAGTGAAAGGGATCTCACAAATGCACTCGAGATTCGCGTTCAAGGAGATTGTAGAATGAGGCTTCCAAAGGAAAGGAGAACAACTGACAAACAAAATAATAAAGATAAATAAAAAAATTAAAAAAAAAAAAATAATTATTATTATCAAAGAAAATAAATATAGTTGTTTTATCTATTTTAGTAATTGTTTGTTAGTTTATATCGCATCAAAAAAAAAAAAATAAAAATATATATAAATTATTTAGCAACAATTTTTTTAAGCATAAATTTTATTGTTTTAATAATTTTTATAATTTTATATAAAAACATAACAATTAAGCTCATAATTTATTATGTTAATTTGTACACATTGATTGAATTTATTTTTATTATAATTTATATATTTAAAAAGAAAGCTCACGTATATATAAGAGATGCGACATCGAGAGTTTATAATTTTCCCAGGAAATACTTGAATTTCTTATGTATATATATAAAATTAAAATTAAAATATATATTAACCAAGAATTTTACCTTAATAAGGAATTCAATCCCCCTGAAAAACGTTCTGGCTTATATTCTAAGCGCCTTTCACTCTAAAAACTCTCATCGACCGCAAAACACTATCTTGTATAATTTTTTTTTTTTTTATATAAAAATCTCATCAAGCTTGTTCGCATAGTATATAAATATAATAATATAACAAAACAATTTATTATTACAATTTTTTTTTTTTTAATAAATATATATATTTTTAATATTTATATAAAATATTTTAAAATAATATAGTATGAAATTGGTGGACAGTATTATAACATAAAAAAAAAAAAAATAAAATTCATAAAATTGTTTTTGTAATACATATTGTATATTATATATTTGAATATAATATCCTTGACAGAAAATAAACCCAGTAAACTTTGTTCAAACAAAATGCTAAAATATATATATATATTTATAAAAACTTTCAAGCTAAAACAACGAGAGATTGTTTCTAAAACCAGGAAGGGTCTTGAAGGATTTTCATTTTAAAATATAAAAAATTGAAAAAAATAAAAAAAATATATAAAAGTAAAACAGTGCATCTTATCTATCAAGGTTTTACATATTTATCTTGTATTTTTTATTCATAATGAATATTTATAATAAATTAAAATATTGAATATATAAAATATACATTATATTTATTTCAAAATTAAATTTTTTTAAATTTTTTTAAATTAAATTGGAAATTTAAAAATTGTAATATTGACATGATGATTTAAAATAAAATTTATTTTAAATTACTTTGATGGTTATTTAGTACAAAACAAGTTACCAGAATTGGTTAAAATTTTTATAAAAAATATTTGTGATTATTGCATTATGATTGAGTGTAAAACAAGAGATCTTTTGTAAAGGGTATGAAGGTGATCCAAGGAGATCATGTTGTTGGGGAAACATGTAAGATTGGAATCACAGCCTTGACTGTCAACGCAAATATAATGGTCTTACTTTACAACAATCTATTTGCCATACAAGTTTAATTGTATTTTAAAAAATTTTATGTACTTTTAATCTTTCATGTATAAATAAATTAAATAAATTAAATAAAAATAATATCTATCTATATATATCTATATAAAAGCAAGTGGTCTATTATTTTATACCAAGAAAAATATTTTTTTAACCAAAAAACAATATATTAAATAAAACAATTCAAATATATTTCAAGTCAAGGTTTTATATCTCATGGCTTTTGCCAATGACTGTATGAAATATATATATATTTTTTTTTTTTTGCCCCAGGTGATTGTCTTTGACCTCTAAAATTAATCCAGTACAACCGCACCTTGTATAAAATATTAATTTAATTTAAAAAAAAAATTTTATATAAATTTATTTATTATTTATATCAATGATTTATATATATTTTAAAAATTTAATTTTCATCTTGGCGCACTATTCATTATTTGTATCACTTAAAAATAAATACGCATGCGCAAAAAATATTTTCATACTAAATGCATGTAACATTTTTTTAATGATAAAATATACAATATTTTATTGTATTTAATAATTTAATATTTTCAATAATTATTAATTAATTTAAACATGCAATATTATTAAATATAATTATTTTTTAGTTGATGATAACAGCGCTGTAGTCTACAATAAATAAGGTGTGTACAATATTGTATTTATTATATATATATATATATTAAAAAATATTAAATACACTTGATATAAATGCACCTTTTTTTTATTTAATATCCCCACTTTCACAATTTATTATTATTAAAAAGATTGACGTTTTTGAAAGTCAATATATAATGATATACTTTGTTCAATCAAATTTCAATAGAATTATTTATCTCATTATTCTCATTTATTCAATTTAAAAAAAAAAAACTATTAAATACAATAATAATCAATAAAATCTGACACCTGTATAAAATACAAAAAAAATATATATATATATATTAAACTTTTACAATATATATTTACCGGTATAAATAAAAACCATTCAATAAAATAAAAAAACCACTATAATTTTTATTAAATTAAAAATCATTTATTAAAATTTATTCAGACATGATTCTTTCTTAAATTAACCAAATAAATTTAATAAACAACCGGCTTATTTCAGTAAACAAATAATAAATTATATAATATTTTTAATAATAAAATTTGTATATAAAAAAAAAGCTGTCAAGTAAGTTTTGCCAATTGAACATTGCGCATATTACCAAAAAATAAAATATAAACTAAAAATAATAACAAATAATAATAAATAATTATTTGATAATAATGATAAATTAATTAAAAATAAAACTTACGCTGCAATACTTTTTGATAGAGGCCATCGTTCCATGGTAGCTTGATACTTCATATTTTCAATTTGTTTTTTCAATGCGTCTTTATCCATGTTAGCAAGTACACTGGGATCCATGATTACAAATACACCCCCCTTGTTATTCTAGTATTATAACGATAAAGCGCTTGCGCTTGCTGTTAACAAAAAAATAATCAATATATGTACCTTTGCTTTAAATATATATATATAACAATTGTACTACTGTGTCTACATGTACATAGGTATATATGATGTATATAAAAACACAAATGCATATGACGCATATAGGAATATTGGGGTGAAAAATGCATCAATGTGGTCCATTATTATTATATATATACATGTTGGTATAAGTAGACTGATTAATGTATTTTATATATATATATATTTTAAAAATAATTTTTACCACGATAAGGGAATAACAAAAACAGAGAATTGAAAATTGAAAATAAAATTAAGAGCAAGTATTTTTCAATTCTCATTTGGGACAAAGACTTTTTCTATTGTTTTACAATTTATATACCATAAATTTATTTTATTATTTTATTTTTTTTTTTAAATATTCAGTAGTTTAAATAATGAATGAAAAATTCACCCTTAGTTTTATATATTTTTATATTTTTTTTATTTTGTTGAATTTATGTCTAAAAAAAAAAAAAAAAAAAAGATATTTTTTTTTTTTATATGAATATGTTGTATAAATTTATAAAATTAATTTTAATATTTTAATTTGATATGTAATTGGCAATTATTTAAAATTAGTTCAAAGTGATTAACTTGAAACTACAAACATGCATCGACAACTTTTTTAAACTTTTTTTAAAAATAATTACAAGTAATTACTGTTATTATTAGTGAGTAAATGAAATAAGATATCTTACCTTTGAAAAAAAATTTTTAAAAATAAATAAATGATGTATAATTGAAAAAAATATATTGCACAGATAATATATAAATGTAAAATATTTATCAAATACGTTACTTTTTAGATTGGTGTTCAAATAAATTCTGAGGCCACTCAGTCTTTGACAGACTTCGAAATTCGTTTATAGAAGCCCATCAATGTTTTCAAATCCAATAAAGCACTCAATACGAATATATGTTTTTTCTAGAAACTAACTGGAAAAAAAAAAAAAATAAAATAGATTTTTTTTTTTAAATTTATTTTTACATTTTAAAACTCTTCAAGTTCAGTAAACGATTTACAATTTAAATGTACTTATATATATATATTCAAAAATTTTAAAAAACTTTTAAAAAAATATTAAAACATAATTAATTTAAATTTATATTTTTTTACATTTAAATTTTTAACAAATGTTTTTTTATTTAATTTTAATTTAAAAATTAATCTCAAAAAATTATCAACAGTTTATAAAATTTCAGGATCAAATTTGATAAATAAATAATTTCGTAATAATACAAACTTCCGGAAACTCCGGACCGGAAATTCTATAGTTCTCCAATCCTGTTGTTGGAAAAAAATAATAATAATTTATTAAATTCTATCACAAATTATTATTACAAAAAAATAAACAATGACAAATTGTTTTTATATATATATTAATTAACAAATAAACACAAGATATTCAATTGCAATGTTGATGTCACAATTATCGTAATATAAATATTCTTACAAAATCCACTCAATCAGAAAAAAAAAATAAAATAAACCACGATATCTTCCTGACAATAATTATACAGAGATATACAACTTTTTTATTGTCATCTTATCTTATTGGTATTCAATTATTTTTTTAAAAAATAATTATTTATTGTTCATTTTATATCTTGTCTGTAAAAAAAAAAAAAATATAGGTATACATAAATAAAACAATATAAGTATATATAATAAAATTAATAAATTAAATTATATGATAAAATAACTTTTATACTGTCAGACAAAAAAAAATTTATATATTTGATTATATTTTATTGATAGCTGGAGCATTTACAAGGGTCATTGAATAAATAAATATATATAAAAAAAAAAATAAAAAATTATTAACAAAGATATTTGACTGATAAATAAAAATTTCAATAAAAAAAAACAATAAGTAATTATTTATTTTTAAATAAATTTATTTTTTACATTCGGCAATTGTTCGGTCAATTCCGTTATAAATCGAGTTCAAAATCCAATGTTTATTGGTGTATATGTTTGTTGGTATTTATCAGTATTTATATATATGTATATAAATATATGTGATAGTGTGTGTTTAAAAATAAAATATGACAATCATCACAGTACATAACGTCACAACGAATACAACAGTTTAGAAAAAATTAAATAAATTGTTATAATTATTATTATACTATTTAACAATAGTGTGATAAATTAATCTACTAAATAACTATTGTGTTGCTTCTTGTTTGAGTGCATAAGAGAGTATTGAGTGTACTTCATTAAAATTTTATTGGATAAACTATCAACACGTCAATAAGCAGTGATCAATTTTTTTTGTTATCACAGTATATATATATTACTGATTTAGTCTTTGTCATATGATCAGTGTAGAATAATTTTTTTTTTTTTTGTACAATATATATATTTGATACAAAAAAAGTATATATTTTTTTACTAAATGGTGAAGAGTGTAATAATAAATCACTGCAAATGTAGCGAAACAGCTGGTTCATATTCTAACCCAGAAAATCCAGGATAGAATTGTGATTTCCTTGAAGGTGTTGAGGTCTAATACGACGACGACGACGACGACGACAAAAGAAAAAGAAGAAAATTTTAATAAATTAATATTAAAAAAACAAATGGAATTTAGTGATAATAATATGGCTAATTGTGGTAATGTTGAAGAAGGTCGTGGTGGTGATGGTAATGGTGGTAATGATGGTAACAACAGGAATAAGGTCGTCGTCGAAGACCATGTTCGAAGTAGTAATTCACTGAGAAGTAACACTTGGAGTCAAGGATTTGATATTACTGATGAACATGATAATTGTCCACTTGCTAATAATTGTGGTGAAATTGCTAGGTCAGTAAAATATATATATTATATAAATTTATTTATTGTATCTATGATTTTAATACATTTGTTTTTTTTTTTTTTTTATTAGTGCAAGAGCAACAATTTCAGATGAACCACAATATGATGCAACAGCATATGCTGAGGATAAAATGCGTAGAAAATTAAGATTTTTCTTTATGAATCCAATTGAAAAATGGCAAGCAAGAAGAAGATTTCCATATAAATTTATTGTACAAGTTATTAAAATAATACTTGTTACAATACAACTTTGTTTATTTGCACATTCAAATTATATGCATGTTAATTATACTTGGGATAATAGAATTACATTTTCACATTTATTTTTAAAAGGCTGGGATGCAACACAAGAAGTAATTATTATTTATTGAGTATTTAATTTATAATATATTTAATAAATTAAAATAAATTAATTGATTGATTAGGTACCAGCTTATCCACCAGCAACTGGACCATTGGCACTTTATAAACAAGATGAATTTTATTCAACAATTGACTATGCATTAAAAGGTTATTATAATTTAAGTGATGCTATTGGACCATATTCATATACAAATAATGATAATTCAATTGGACGTGTTGATTTATGTCTTTATCAATATAAAGAAGGTACAATATTTGGTTTTAATCAAAGTTATGTATTTAATAGTGAAATAATTGAATCATGTATACAAATGAATCATACAATGATGATGAAAAATAATAATAATAATAATTACAATACAAAAAATTATTTAAATTATAAAAATATAACAATAAATTTTGCAGCTCTTGTTAAAGCACATTTAAAATTTTCAATAAAAACAGTTAATTTAAAAGCTGCTGGACCAATAATACCACCAGATTGTTATGAATTTGATATTATTATTATAATGGATAATAGTGATTTTGATGGACAAATGTTATTATCACTTGAAGCTGAATCAAAAAGATTACAATGTAATGATACAACATATATAACTGATAATCAAATATTTTCAGCATTACGTACAATATTAAATATATTTGTTATAATAATATGTGGTATATCATTTATATTATGTACAAGAGCAATTATAAATGCACAAAAATTAAAATTTGAAACTATAAAATTTTTTAAAAAAACATATAATAAAAATCTTAGTTTTGATGGACGTCTTGAATTTTTAAATATGTGGTATATAACAATAATAATAAATGATATATTTATTATAATTGGTTCAGCAATGAAAGAACAAATTGAAAAAAATTATTTTGAAAGTGATCATTGGAATATATGTAGTATATTTTTAGGTACTGGTAATTTATTAGTATGGTTTGGTGTATTACGTTATTTAGGTTTTTTTAAAACATATAATGTTGTTATATTAACATTAAAAAAAGCAGCACCAAAAGTTGTACGTTTTTTAATGTGTGCAATATTAATATATGCTGGTTTTACATTTTGTGGATGGCTTATACTTGGTCCATATCATATTAAATTTAGATCATTAGCAACAACATCTGAATGTTTATTTGCATTAATAAATGGTGATGAATTATTTGCAACATTTTCAATAACATCATTTAAATCACCATTATTATGGTGGTATTCAAGAATATATCTTTATTCATTTATATCACTTTATATATATGTTGTATTGAGTTTATTTGTATCAGTTATTATGGATGCATATGATACTATTAAAGTATATTATCGTGATGGTTTTCCAAAAAATGATTTACAAACATTTATATCATTATGTACTGATGAAGCATCAAGTGGTGTTTTTCGGAAGGACACACAAAATAGTAAAAATTCACCCAATTTTAGTGAATTACTCAATAAACTCTGTTGTTGTCGGAAAAGACCCTACGGTACATTTATTGAATCAAGTGATTCATCAACAGCATCAAAGTCCGATGAAATCTGTGGCAGTGCAATCTGTATCTAGTAGATTGTTGAATGATAAATTTCATACCAAATCATATGGATCAATATGATTAATTAATAAATATATAAATTTTTTTCTTTAATATGTTTTTTTTTTAAATTACTTTATCAACAAACACATTTTTATTTGCAAATTAAACATAAAAAAAAAAAAAAAACATTGTGGTAGTATGAATTGTAAGTACACTGCCAAAATTAATTTTTCAAAAATAATATCGTTTTAAATAAATTTTAAAAATGTGATAATGAAAAAAAAAAAAAACCAAATTTAAATTTTAAAAATTTGTAAAAAAATAAATACACATATATTTAATAGAATTGTTGATTATAAATCTGTAATATATAATGCAAAAAAATTTAATATGATGGTGCTATATAAAAAAAAAAACTGTGATAAGCAAACAACACTTTTTATGGACTCATTTAAAAAAAAATTAAAGTAGTAAAATTTTATTTTGAATCAAAATTCAAATTGACATTTAAATAATAATTAAAAATTTTGTATAAAATGTAATAATGCATTTATAATTGAATATAGATTTTTGTTTTTCTTTTTTTATTATTACAATTATAATTTATTTTTATTAAATGTATAAAATTGTATAACAATTGTACCAAAGTCATCAAGCACAATGTAAAATAAAAAAAAAAATTAATTAAAAATTGATTGGTGTTTAATTATTTGTCTTAAAAATCCTGTAAAGAAATAAATTTAATAATTAAATCCTATTTTTCTAGCAATTAAACGTAACAAAGAATTGTCATAAAAATTTTCTAAATAAAAAAAAAAATTCTCAACAATTTAGAATTAACTTGAATAATTATTACAAAACAATTTTAATTAATTTAAAGAAAAAAAAAATCTTTTTTTGATATAAAAATTAATTAATTAAAAGAAAAAGAAAAATAAAATACGTACAAAAATGTCTCTATGTAGCTGCTGTCAGTACTAGCTTAATTAAATCTCATATATATACATATTTTTCTCATAATAATATATCGAAATGGCGATTGTTTTGCAGCCATTTAAATTCAAAAATATTGAGATTCTACTAGGAGCATAGAATGTCAGAGGAGTAGTTGTTATGATTATCGTATACCTCTTCATTTTTATACATAAGACAAAAATTGTACAAAACTTACAATCGAAAGTCACCAAAATCTGCTACTCGTTAACAGGCGAGTAAAACACAGAAAGAGGTGTTTTATACCAAACTATTTGTGTATTTGTGTGTATTTGTGTGATTTGTGTATATACATGTAATAAATATTAAACAATTTTTTAACAAAAACACAAAATTCTGTTGACATTATTTAAATATTTAAAAAAAAATTCCTAAAATATGTTTTTAAATAAATTAAATTAACATAAACTATTTATTTTGTGTTAAATATATTTTAGGTAAACTATAATATTGGACATGTCTCTTTTTGATACAATAATGAATGTTGGAATAAACAAAAGTGATCAAGAACAACAGCCAAGTTTAATAAAAAAAGATGCAACAACAAGTGAACAAAGTATTTCAAGTTTAATGTCAACTGCATCTGGAACTGATGAACATTTTAAAGCACCAAAACATGCTGATAATAGTCTTAAATTTATGGAAGAATATTTACATCAACAACAATTGACTGACATTACACTAATTGCTGGTATAAAAATAAAATAAATATATTAACAATATACAATATTTATTTTTTATTATTAATTTTTAACAGGTGAAAAACGTTTTCCAGTTCATCGTTTAGTTTTAAGTGCAGCATCTGAATATTTTGCAGCAATGTTTAGAAGTCCATTGAGAGAATCAAATCAACAAGAAATTGAATTAAGAGAAGTTGATCCAGATGCAGTATGGTCACTTATTCTTTATTGTTACAAAGGTTCAATAGAATTAAGAGAAGATTGTGTTGAAACATTATTAGCAACAGCAAGTCTATTTCAAATTGAACCAGTTGTTAAAGCTTGTTGTCAATTTTTAATAAAACAATTACATCCATCAAATTGTCTTGGTATAAGTATGTTTGCTGATTCACAAGGTTGTACAGAATTATTAAATGTATCACATACATATACAACTGAAAATTTTATGGAAGTTATAAAAAATCAAGAATTTTTATTATTATCATGTTCAGATGTTGCAAAATTATTTGAATCAGATAATTTAAAAATACCATCAGAAGAAATAGTATTTAATGCATTAATTAATTGGCTTGAATATGATTTAAAAAATCGTCAAAATGATGCTAGTAAATTATTATCACTTATTAGATTACCATTATTATCACCAGTATTTATATCTGATAATATACATGATAATGAAATATTTAAAAATGATAAAAATTCACAAGAATTAATAATGGAAGCTATGAAATATCATCTTTTACCTGAAAGACGTCCATTATTACAAACAAATCGTACAAAACCAAGAAAAGCAACTGTTGGTAGACTATTAGCTGTTGGTGGTTTTGTACATAATAAAGGTAATTTATATAAAAAAAAATTTAATAATACTCATTTATAATTTAAATAATTAATTATTGTATATTAGGTGATACAACAATTGATGCATTTTCACCATCTGATAATTTATGGAAATATTTTACAAGTATGAATAGTCGACGTTTACAATTTGGTGCTGCTGTTGTTAATTCAAAATTAATTGTTGTTGGTGGTAGAGATGGTCTTAAAACATTAAATACTGTTGAAGAATTAGATTTTACAACAATGAAATGGACAAAATTACCATGTATGAATACACATCGACATGGACTAGGTTGATATATATTTTTATTATTATTTTTAAGTAAAACATTATTACATATTGTATTAATTAATTTTATTGAATTTTATAATTCATTTTTATTTGATAAACATTTTTTTTTTAAAAAAAAAAAAAAAAAAAACTAGACCAGTATATATTTTTTATTATTCTATTTACAATTATATAAACATTTATTTTAATTTATTATTAAAAGGTGTTGCTGTACTTGGTGGACCACTTTATGCTGTTGGTGGTCATGATGGTTGGAGTTTTTTACAAACAGTTGAAAGGTGGGATCCAAATACACAAGAATGGAGCTATATTGCACCAATGCCATATCCAAGATCAACACTTGGTGTAGCAGTTCTTAATGACAAGTTAGTTTTCTTAGTTATACATTTTTTTTTTTTTTATTATTATTATAAAATTATTAATTTTATTGACAGATTGTATGCAGTTGGTGGTAGAGATACAAATTCATGTTTAAATACAGTTGAATGTTATGATCCACATACTAACAAATGGACAAGTTGTGCATCAATGGCAAATTGTCGTGGTGGTGTTGGTGTTGGTGTTGCAAATGGTTGTTTATATGCACTTGGTGGTTATGATGCAACAGCTAAAGGTTCAAATGCTTGTAGATATAGCAGTGTTGAAAGGTTTGTTATTTTATTATCAATATATTAATGATAAATTATTATTTAAAAAAATAATTTTAATTTAAATTTAAACAAATAAATATTCGATGTTTTTTTTTTTTCTTTAATAATAAATGTTAATTAGGTATGATCCAAAAACAGACACTTGGACAATGGTAGCACCAATGAGTCTTGCACGTGATGCAATTGGTGTTTGTTTATTGGGTGATCAGCTTGTTGCTGTTGGTGGATATGATGGACAGCATACCTCAACAATTTGTGAAGCATATGATCCAATACAAAATGAGTGGCATCAGGTTTGTATTTTATTTTAAATGTTTGTTGTGATGAATGAGTTTTATTTATTTATTTATTATTATTATTTTAATGTTTGATTAATAAAAAATATGTTTAGGTTCCACCACTTGCACGAGGAAAAGGAAGAGCTGGTCCTTGTGTTACCATCAAAGATCAATTATTCTAAAAAATATAAAATTAATAGGTGATTAAATTATTTATTAATATATAGGTATATTTAGGTATTTTAATAGAGTTTTTATTTTCTTTTTATACTGAAATTAAAATAATTTTTTTTTTTAAATAAATAAATAAATTTAAAAAAAATAAACTTACTGTGTTATTATTTATGAAAGAGAATTTTATTTATCATCAAAAAAAAATTTATTTTGTTGATATGTATTAATTAACATACTGGAAATGTTCTTATAAAATCTGATGCTGGTTCTGCAAATTTATTTCTTACAACAAATGTTGCAATTGCTTCAGCAACTTTATCTGGTACATCTTCATGTACAGCATGTCCACATGCTGGTAAAACTTGCATTTGAAATTTTCCTAACAGATAAAATAATTTGGAAAATAAATTTAACAAAAAAGAAAAAAAAATTATTGTTAATTTTAATTACCTTGCATTTGTCCAACAGTTAATTCACGATCAAGTCTATCAACACCAGCAAGAAGTAACATTTTTGGAGCTGAAATATCTAAAAATGCTGATGATAAACCTTTAAACCAACCAGACCAATGACGTTCAGTTTTAGCTAAATCAATTCTCCATGCATATTTTTTATTATTTAATACAACTGAATTTTTAGGTGGTTGTAATGATCCTAAATTTGTTTCATCATCATTAGCAGATTCTTCTAAAATAGTATCTTCTTGTATAACATCTTCTCTTTCAATTGAAATATTTGAATTTTGATCATCATGATTTGTAGCATTTGTTAAATAATCTTCAATATCATGTGTTGCCAATTTATTACTTTGTATATTTTTAATTTGTCCAGGTACAGATATTTTAGCAGACATTAAATTACGTATTTGTCCACTACGTACACACCATTCAATTGCTTGTGGTACTGATAAAAAACTTGATGGTCTAGATCTTAAAAAACTTTGCATTGATGTTAATGCATCCATTGCTGTACCTTCAACAACATCAATTATTGTTAAACCAACAAGATTATTTATTAATGGTGCTGCTCTAACAGCAACAGCACCACCCATACTATGACCAATTAAAATTATTGGATTATCTTTACTAACAATTTTTATTATTTCAGAAACATCTTTTGCTAATGTTTCAGCTGATAAATCTTCATCATCAGTTGTATGTGTATCACCATGACCACGTAAATCAATTGCCAATATTTTACATATTATCATTGATGATATAGATTTTGTAAATTCAGCCCATGTTAAACCTGAATAACCACCACCATGTAATAATACAAGTGTTGGACCATCATTACCACCACTATAATAATGAAATGTATTTTCACCAATAGTTATATCTTTTGATTCATCAAAATATGGTGTCCATTGTACTGGATCATAATCACGTTTTCTTTGTAATGCTCTGGCTTTACATGATTTACCAGACATTAAATTAAGTGCTTCTGGTGATAATTTTGATTTTAATATATTTTTTTGTAAAGCTGACATAATTACCAATTAATTATTGAGACAATATTAATAATTAATTCAATTTTTCATAAATAATATCAACAGTGTTATGTTTTGACAGGTCAATAATTACAATCCAAACATTCACTAATCAGCATCAACAAAACAATTTAATTTTATCAATTAATTATTATTTATATTTAACAATAGATATAATAATTTTGTAAATATACTTTAAATACAAAAATACATATGTACTTTTTGTTATTTATTTATACTTTTTTAAAAATATAAATATGAGTTAATATAAATAGGTATATATTTATTACTTTTGATATGAGCGTCTGTTTGTTTTTTTTTTTATTTTTATATAGCTATTGTTATTATTTTTTTTTTTACCGACAAAAGGAAGCAGGAAGCTTTGTTTTGATGACCACTAGAGTCCAGAAAAAATTTTAACTGCGTATCACATCTATAGGTATATGATACACACAATTTTTAAAATAAATTGGTAATCAAAATATTAAAAAATAAACATATTAATTTAAAATTTATAGTGTGTAAAAAAGAATTGATAAAAAAATTTTGAAGTTATAATTATAATAAATAAATAAACAATTAATTTAACAATTATTTATTGATGCATTGATGATGTAATTTTTTTAAGAGAGACAACTCATTGATAAAAGCCCTCTTATGGAAAAAATATCAAGTCTCATATTATCATCATCATCATCATCATCATCAGACATGCGCAACAACTAAAAAAAAAAAAAATAAAATACTCCTGTTTTTTTTTTTTTTATTTTCATCACTGCCAATATTGTCGTCACCTTTTTTTCAAGAAAGATTATATTTATTTGTTTATAATAAACAATAATATTAAATATCTAACTGACAATAGTTGGATTTATCAAAAATGCCAGGACACGATCCAATAAGTAGATTTCTTGATTCAGTATACAGTGTACTTGAAGCACCTGTCGTCTTTGTTCGAGGTATTATCTAATCATTGTTGTTAGGTTAATTTTAATATTATATTTATATAAATATTAAAAATTATTATTGTTTTTTGTTTTTAACAGAAAAAATTGTTGAACCAAATCAACAAAAGTATCCATGGTATCACAGACAATTTCGTCGTGTTCCAACAATTGATGAATGTTATACTGATGATTATGTTTGTCACTATGAGGCAAATTGTCAATATTCAAGAGACAAGTAATTTTATATTTATTTATTTATTTAATAATTAAATTTTAATAATTTTTATTTTTCAACAGACTAGTTGACGATGAAATTTTGTCAATTTTGAGACAAAGACATGAAGATTGTGTACTTTACAATATAGAAGACAGACATGTTTGTGATCATTTGTATGAAATATATGAACAAAATGCTGCAAGCTATATGGCCAAACGTAAGATTTATTATTTATAATGTTAAATAATAAATTATACATATTATTAAAATTATTTTATTATTAGATGGTGATTTGGGAGCATATCCAAATGTTCGTAATGCTTTTATGAAGCAAAAACATCGTATGGTTTGGGAAAGAAGGCATGGACCAGTTGGTACAGGAATGAAAAATCAAGATAAAGTAGGAGCATAATTTAATAATAATTATGTATACAAATGTAATATTAAAACTGTAGATAATAATCAAGAACAAAGAATATTGTCACGATATTATTATATGGCATTTTTATAAGCCTAAAAAAATAAAACATCATTTTTGATTTGAATAAAATGTTATACTGCTACAATTGTTCAATAAAATTATTCTTTTTATTTAAACTTACCTTATTTTATTTAAAAATGAAAAAAAAACTAAAAAAATATATTATTTTATTTATTTTCATCATTTAAATAACCAAGTGATGAAAAAAGAAAAAATTTTATTTTCAAATTTAATATTTATTACAATAATCATCAATTTTTATTATTATTTTTTTAATATTTCACATGTTCGTTATGACAATAAAACATTTAAACATGAATTACATGAAATTAAATATTTAATTTCAATTTTATTATGTCATCAAGACATTTTTATAATAAATTCGTTGTTATTTTAATTGATTAAATGAAAATATTTAAACGACAAAAATTAATACAAAATTTTTTTTTCTTATCAAATAGCAAAAAAAAAAAATAAACAAATAAATTTTAATCAATTAATTTTGATGTGATTAAAAATACATAAACACTCGTTACACATCATTTGTATAATAATTAATAAATAAATATAAAAATTGACAATATTTTTTAAATAATTTATTTTTTTTGCTACGTGAAATAATACTCAGAGTTAAAATTGACATTAAACAATAATTTGTTTTTAAATTATGCATTGACCAACAAAAATATAATTACTGACTTGATAATTATTTCAAAACAATTATCATTTTTATGAATTATTTTTTTAAACAAAAATAAATTCAATTAAATAAAGCATAATATTATTTAATTAATTTTAATTATTGTAATCAATTTTTTTTTTTTTTTTTCAGTTGAGCACACACATATTAATCAATCATTATTATTTTTAAATTTTAAATAAAATTAAGTATTAAATAATATTAAATATCATTTTTTTTTTGTCTTTTTCTTTTCTTTTTTTTTTCGTTAAAAAAATAAATTAATGGCAAAATCATTTAAAGCTATACAAATTATTTGAATATATATTTTTTTTATTTTTTGGATACTGATGATATATTGACTGGATTTTATCATCATCATCATTATCACAATAATAAATAAAAATAATTGAGTATTATTTATGGTATAAGTTAGATATGTTATCTGACAAAAATTATACATAAATGGTTTTTTTTTTTTTTTTTTTCGATTTAAATTAAAATTCAGGTAAATATTTGTTTGTATATTCATTTGACTATTATGAATAACATCTATTAAATGTAAATTGTTTTCTATTATAATCAATCATAATTATTACTAATATTATTTCATTATAATTTTTGATGATTTGTTTTTTTTTTTTTTTAAATTAAATATTATAAATAATTAATTGTGCCAAAAAGAAAAAAAATTAATTTAGATTGTAACTTAACAAACTAGATAAAATTGACATGACTTATTATGATTGAGAAAAAAATTAATAAATATATCTCTAAATGTCATATAAGCTCATTATCATGTAAATAAGAAATAAAATATAGATAAAAATTAAGTATATTTACAAATTAAATGATCAATTAATATTTTAAATTGTGCAAACAGCCTCTTTGAGAATTTCACAATAATTTTTTTTTTTTCCAAATATTTTTTCTTAGCTATACTTATACCTATATATATTATATTGATGATTTTGATTGTGATGTTTATAAGTTTATTATTATTATTACTATTATTATTGTTATTATTGACAATGTAATAAAATAATGACGTTACGTTAAATAATTTACGTACGTTTGTGTATCACAGTCTTGAATAAATGCTACCAAATTTAGCAATCATCATTTAAAATTATATTTAAATTAATTATTTAATTATTTTCTTCATCAAGAAGATAAATATGCTGCTATTTTTTATTTATTTTATTAATTTATTCATCAATTGGTGAACTAAATTGAGCAGCAAGACGACGTTTACCCATTAATTGTCTTTTACTTGGTGTTACATTAAGTAATGCTGATGAATCACTTTCTGATAAACTATAATAGCCAGAATTATTTGGACTATTTATTTCTAATGAATTACCAAGTAAACGTGAATCAGTATTACTTTCATTATTTAATTGTGTATCACGTTTTGATGATAATGCTAATAATGAAGGTAATGGTAATTCAGATGGATGTGGTGCAATAACATGTTGTAATTTATCATTATAAAATGGTGAATTTGGTGGATTTAATGGATTAGCAACAGCTGGTAATAAATTTTTAGTTGGTGATAATAAATTTGTTTGATTATTAAAATCATCCCATTGTGGTACTGTAAATGATGGTATATCAATACATGTATCATATTCATCATATGGACGTTGAGGTGGTGTATTCCATACTGATTTTTTATTTTTTATTTTTGTTAATTCATCACTATCTGGTGATGAATCAATTTTTGGTGATATTGAATTTTGATAAATTGATGAATAATAATCATTATCATAATAATTAATATCTGATTGTTTTGTTGTTATTGATGATGTTGATGTTGATGTTGATATTGAGGTTGATGTTGATGGTAATGGTGCTGGTAATTGTGATGGTGATAATTGTAATTGTTGTCCAACTTGTCCAGCTAATTTTATAACATCCCAATAATTTTGATTTTTAATCCACATACTATTATTACAATTATTTTTTAAATTATCTGGACTATTATTATAATAATTTGGTGATAAAACACTTGATGGTAATTCAATACCAACATCAATCATTTTTCTATTTAAAAATACCATTTGTTTTTTATTACGTGTATATGATATTACAAATATATATGACATTTTTTGTAATAATAATAATAAACTTGAATAACCAAATTTTTTATAATTACATTCTTCACCAATAATTTTTTTATATGTATTTTCTAACATATCAAGATGTATTTTACCATTATTTTTTATAATAACTTGTTGTATATTATATGCAAATTGTTGAATTAATGTTAATTTAATAAATTCATCATTATTTTTATCATTAAAAAATTCAACTGTATCAATTAAATTAATTTTAAATTCATCAAAATTACAATTATAACCATAATATTGTTTATATAAATGTTGAAAAACATTAATTGGTAAACGATGTTCACGTTGTTCCATTAATATTCTACGACATTGAAGACGAATTTTATCTAAATGTGATATATCACACTA
>WSYQ01001078.1:0-20457 GCA_011426435.1 Lysiphlebus fabarum
AAATCCTTGAAACCAAACTCAAGACTTGAACCAAGTATTTCAATGGCAAATGCAATGCAGTGGCTTCCTGATTTAAAGAAAATTAATCCAAATTATAACATCATCAAAGAGTATCCAAAGATGATTGATGGACTTGGAAAACCACGTGAAATTATTCAATTTATACCAGAAATAAAAAATGATAATTCAATAATTGTTGGTGCATCTAATGCAATTAAATTGAAAAATACAAATGACAATAAACAACAACATGCTGTTGCAACAAGAGATATTAAAAGTGGTGAATTTATTTATATTAATGAGCTATTTGCGGCAACTTTGAGTAATCAAGTACGTTATACAAATTGTTGGCATTGCTGTCGTCAAACTTGGTCTGGTATACCATGTGATAATTGTCCAAATGTCATATATTGTTCTGATATATGTAAAAAAAAAGCATGGAATAATTATCATAATATTGAATGCTTAGTATTAGGACAGCTGTTAATAACTGACGAACTGTCAACAGAACCATTATTAGCTGTAAAAATTCTTTTAAAGGCACTTATATCAGCTGGTGGTTTAATTGAATTAAAAAAAAAAATAGACAATATTGATTCAATAAAAAATGAAGAATTAATATTGACTAATGCTATTCTTGATGTTAATACTATTGATTATTTTCATCGTCTTGGTTATTTTGAATCAACACCAAATGAATGTAAATTTAAACTGGCATTAATTGCAGTAAAATTTGTTACAATTTTCGGTGAAAAAACAAATATATTAGGTAGAAAAATGAAAATAAAGGATTTGATTAAAAATAAAAAAGTATTAATATTGGGAGAAATATTATTACGTTATTTGATGATTGTTTTTCAAAATGGTCAATTGGTATGTATTAAATTTATAAATTATATAATTAATTGATTTAATATTTTCAATCATATAATTTTAATGTTAATTTTATCAGCTTACTGATGCATCATTGGGTTATGATTCTGTTTGTTCAAATGTCATGATACCAATATCTAAAAAATTTAAAAAAAGTTGTGATCCTAATATCGATTGGACACACTTGGGTTCAAATGTTGGATATTTTGCTAGTAAACCAATAAAGAAAGGAAAACCTGTAATTTATAATTTTTTAAAAGTTTTATTTACATATATTTTTATTTATTTATTTAATATTAATAATTATATATTAATTTCAGATACTTATAAGTCCAGTTGGTTCATATTATACAACTTCAAAAACCGATCGATTCATGGCATTAGAACTTACTACTGATGATCCTGTACCATGTAAATGTCAAGCATGTGAAAAAAATTGGCCAACATTACATTTTCTTCCATCTTACCAGGTAAATTATTTCATTAATTATAAGCAATTTAAATTAGTTTAAAACTTTATTTTTTCTTTTTGCGTATATAGAATTTGATGTTGTCGAATAGTATCAAGAATGAATTGAATTGTATGATGTTAAAATTCGATACATGGCGAAGGCTTTTTGAACATGGAGATACTAAACAAATATTGGCTATTAAGGATAGTTTGAATGACATAAATGATAAGTTTCATCAATACATCACTGTTCCTTGCCAAGAGCTATCATTATTGGATCTAACACTCAAATTTTTATATAGTCGACTCCATACAGTTTATGATTTTATTCAATAATTATTATTATTATTCAACACCAAAATTAAAAAATACAGTTATAATATCAGCATAAACGAATTAAAATTATCATTAGTTATTTACTCAATTGATTAATAAAAAAAGATGTGTTTTTACTTTTAATTTATATTATTTAAATTATGATGAAAATAAATTCAATTGATAATTGTCTTGTTAAATGAGTAAAAAAATAAAGAATTAAAATTATTTAATTTACCATTTATTTTTAAAAGTTATTTATTGGCTTTTTAATTTAATTGTTAATAAAGTAAAAATAATTTCTTCATAAGGAAAAGTTGAATAATTATTATTTAAAATTGTTATTTTTTTAATCGAAATTATATTAAACTATAACTTGGTTTTTAAATATAAAATTTATTATTATTTTCATTTGTTTAATTTTAATTAAATTCATAATTATTATTTTCATTTTATCAATATAATTATTATAATGGCATTAATTAACTTGTTTATACTCTAAAATTATTAACAACGTCAACTAATTTTATTTATTTTTTCAATACTATTCATTTGTAAAATTTTTATGACATGATCATAGCAACTCTAATTTTATTTTTTAATTAATAAACTTTTTAAAATTTTATAAATACACAGACAGAGAGAAAAAGTGCAAAAAAAATATCATATGCAGAAAAAAAAGAAAAAAAAAAAATAACAATAAAAGCAATAACAATAACAATAATAAAAGCAAAAAAAAATTGTATTTATAAATTAGGTATATTAAAACCATAATAATTTAATTTTTATTTAATTAATTTTAGAGATTATCGAAATTTTCGGTGTTGAAACAAATATTTTTGGTAAAAAATTTAAACCTGGTGATATTTTTGTGAATAAATATACACCAATTTTTGGAAGATTGATATTCAGATATTTAATGATTGTCCAACGTAATTTTATACGTGTAAGTAAAATATTTTTTTTTATTCTTTAAATAATTAAAACACTGTAATTATAAATTTAATAAATAATTTTATTTTTTATTATTTAGTATACTGATGATTTATCAAAAGATCTCTCGTTGATTTATACTGTTATGATGCCAATTCAAAATATGTTCAAGAAGAATTGTGATTCTCATGTGAGCTAGTGCAACTATGAACCATATAATACAGTTTTGACTCACAGACCAATAAAAAGGAGAAACGGTATTATATTTTATGATCAACAAGATTTATTTGAATTTTATTAAAATTAACTTGTAAAAACAATTTTTTATTTTTTTTTTTAGATTTAGTTATATCTCACTAGATGGACGTCATCAAAATGCTACATTATCTGAACGTCAAATGAAACTTGAGACATTGAATTATGAGCCATGTAAATGTTCAGTATGTCTACAAAATTTACTACTCATGGAATATCTTTCATCTTATAAGGTAAAGTTTTGTTTACTTGTAAATTAATTAATAATTGCTAGTAATTTGATAATAATTTAATACTTGTATACTTATTTTATTTTTGACAGAATTTAAATATTTCAAAACAAGTTGAAAAGAAATTGGGTAAAGTCTTATGTTGCAATCAGAGAATTATTAGTATTTCACAGTATTTCAGAAATAAAAAATGTTAATTCAATAATTATTGATGCATCTGATGCAATTGAATTGAAAAAAACGAATAAAGATAATCAACATGTTGTTGCAACAAGATTCTTATTGCCGCTGATGATATCAAAAAGTTACTTGAAATAAAACACACTTCGGCTGGAATCATCAATAAATCGTATCATTACATCACTGTACCTTGTCAAGAACCATCATTATATTCTTTGATGCTGGAAAAATTTTATCATCAACTTGCCAATCATCGTCGTATTTTTAGATAATTTTTTAATGAAAACAAAAAAAAAAACTGCTTTGCTATTATTTTTTTTTTTTACAAATATTTATTGACTGTCAATTGTTTTTTTTCTTTTTTGTTCATTAATAGTTAGCCCACAAGTGACTGCCGACATAAAATGAATGATTGTAATCGATTATAATTGGTTTGTAGTGTTGAGAGGACTTAATGTTTACAAAAATAAACAATAATATTCTGAAACAATTATCAACTAGGTAAATATTTAATTCTTATTTTATCAAGTAATTATGACATTTAACTGAAATAAATTAATATTTTTTTGAGTATACATCCAATTCTTCAGCTATTTGGTCTATTAAATCCTTATTAGAAATTAATATCAATGCATTTATTTTGAAAAAAAAATATTATAGACCAATTGGAAAAATACCATTTCAATTGAATATCATAATTACTTGATAAAATAAGAATTAAATATTTATCTAGTTGATAATTGTTTCAGAATATTATTGTTTATTTTTATAAACATTAAGTCCTCTCAACACAAACATGACATTTAGTCGCGCATGCGCATATACAAATTAACAATGATTAACTAGGGGGATAAAAGTACAATGATTTTTAATTAATATTTAAAAAAATATCAATTATTACACAATGATAAACGAAGAATCGTGATGTACAAGCGATTTGCTATAAATTAGGCATCTCATTACAATAAAAATATCAGCTATTTAAATATACCTATATGAATTGTCGGCTATCTGTCAACTGCGAATTTTCAATAATTAATTAAAATTAATTAGGGGAGTGACAAAAAAAAACTAATTACATTACAATCATTTACAAACCAATTACATTCGATTACAATCATTCATTTTATGTCGGCCCGTCACTTGTCGGCTAACTATTAATCACTATTAATGAACCTGTTGTTGTAACTCTTTATGTATCAAATTCAATGCGGATTGGGAGTATATTTTTCTTAATAGTGTAACGAAAATTCCTTTTGTGATTAAAAATTTTTTTTTCAATAGTTGTCAAAATCTAACGACAGATGGCAGAACAAACGTTTTCTTTTTGAAACAAACTTTTTTGAATTCCATATAATTTAATTTTTGATAAACGTGGAAAATTGCCAAAAATATATTTGTCAAAATTTTATTTATGAGAAAAAAATAATTTTATCCTAATTCTAATAAAAAAAATATCTTAATCTCCATTAAAATATTGGTAAGTGTTATTAAATTTTATGATAAATATTATATGAAATCAAAAAAAAAAAAAAAACAATTTATTAACAATTAACGAAACAAAAAGAGCAATAGATATTTAATTGATAAAATATAAATTATCGGATCATAATAAAAATAAAACTTGATAAAATATTTTTTATTATTAATTTTAATTTAAAAAAGTTGTAAACAAAAAATAATTTGAATAGTATAAAAATATCTTAATCGTTAATTAATTTATATACATTCATTACTGTTAAATATAAAATATCAATATAAATTTTTTTAAAAATATGCACATTATTTTTTTATTTAGTATTTTTTAGAACTATTTAATTTATTTAAATTTATGTAAGAAGGAATATCATTGATTGCTGCTTTTTTATCATGCAAAGGATAATGGGCTCTTCTATTACGACGTAAAGTCACTTTTAGACACCCTATATTTGATTCCTCATAGTTTATATTCCTTCTTGAAAGATATTTTTCAACAGCTGGCTTAATTTTAGCTTCACCAATACTTCTAGCACCCCAACCAGTAATTATCGAGAGAATTTTTTCTTTGTCATCACTTTTGTAGAGATCCAGAAGGTGAGAATTGATCAATTTTTCAACATCATCCAATGCATCAAACACTCCTAAATAATGCAAATCAGTTGAGGCAACGGGTTCATCATTAACACTACCATTATAACGCTTTTCTAATGTTGCCGAATTTGGATAATATTTAGTGGTATTTTTGAATTTCAATGATGGTTGATGTTCGGTATTTTGTCTTCTTCTTGTAGTACTCATTAATGCGGATTTATAACTCAATGGTTTAGGGTTTTCTTTTCCAAAATAAATTGATGTTTTTGTTTCCTGCTTATCTGTAAAGTATTTTTGTTTATTAATACATATAAAATGATAATATCCCTCGTTGAAATTTTTCTCCACCTTTTGTCCACATTTCTCCGACTTTTGTTCTCCTCTTTCCGAAAATGATTTATGTTAGAGAAATGGCGGACAAATTTCTCCGCTATTTGTCCAACTTTTCTCCACCTGAAAATTATTCCGCCACTTTTGGATATACGTCGGAGAAAAGTTGGAGAGAGGTTAGACAAATAGCGGAGAAACGGCAGAGAAACGGCAAAGAAAGATTTCTACCAGGGATTTTTTTACCACTACTCGATTCAATTTTTTTAATAGGCTACCATTGATAAACTATAGGAATCTTGCCATACGTGGGAATGTAGTATTGTTGTATTATTCGAAATGTTCAAATAAAACAAAATAAAATAGATATCAAGTGACATGTTCATTTGATATATCGATGTCACTCAGAACTATCGTAGTCGACCTATATGCGATATGTACGCACATATTCTGGCTTTGATAATATGTTATTTTCAAGGCCAGAATATAATATTTTGATAATATTTTATTTTAAATTTTATTTACCCACCATACTTCATCTGGACATACACCGTATACTTATATGCTGTATTAAAAAAAAAAATCTACTTAAAGTCGAAAGTAAAGATAATTTTCCGTTATTAAATTTTTGATTTTTTGGCCTGAATAATTATCTATTTTGATGAATTTTTTCAAAATTTAATTGAGTTTTGTTTTTTAGATAGTTGATGTCAAAGTTGACAACTTTACCACACAGGGATAGGGATGGTACACACATCTACGCTTGTAGCTAAAAAAAATTCTATTATAAATTGCTAATTTTATACTTCTTTTTATTACGGATTTTTTAAGCCTATATAGATTCTTTTCTTTAGTGCATTTCAATAGATATTTAAGTTTTAGTGATCAAATTTTACTTAATTAAAAGGCTCATAGCTGTCATCACAATTCTACCCGACTCTACTTACTCTTTCACTCATTCGTCGTGCAGTCTCATATTGTTCCAAGCACACAACTCGGTATACGTGATTGCAACGTTTCACGATCATTTTTTTTTCGATTCTGGTAGTATGTGTGTCTATATCGATACACGAAAGTTAATGCAACGAACGACAATTTGACAGTATAGCGAATAGATTTGGGATGTTGGGGCACTGAAAATATTTTTTTTAAGTATAGGTAGATAGGCGCCCTCTCAGACCTAAACTTGGTCCACCTTTGCTTTTAACTTTTGACCTTAAGGAATTTGGACGATTTTTTCCTGAATATGAGAAAGAGATGAAATTTATACAGTACATTCTTGAAATACTAATACATTTTCTGTAATTTTTTGGTAATTGTTTGGAAGCTTGTTATTTTTTTATTAATTTTAAAAGTTGACAAGTTTTAACATGGGCTCTTATGGAGAATATGATTTTGTCGAAAAAAAAAAAAGTCCATAAAAATACATCATCTCTGATAGACAATATGACATCGCGGCAAAAAACCTCTTGGGTTATAAAAGAAGACAAAACAAAACATATGAAAAAAAAATTAAAGAGGTTTTGAGCTTAGTTTTTTTATAATTATCAATTGATGAAGTATGAAAAAATTCATTTATTTTACTATCTTTCATGGCTTATGCTGAAACGTCATATACACTTGGCAACATAAGATATTCCGCCATCTTGTGGCGCGCAAGTTTGAAAGTGTCAATGTTAACTTGTTAAAGCCATATTATTTGACTTACATGAAATAACTCTGTAAATAAATTAATTGTGTGTAATTAATTATTGATTACTTTAAATATAAAAAAAAATTATTCCATTTAGTTACAACAATTAAAAATTAAAAAATTAAAAAATTAAAATAACAAAATATTAGAAAGGATGGGAGTAATGTTTTTGACAGATACAGTATACACACTATCGCATATTAGGAATACACCAACACGACAATACACATATAAAACAAATGTGCCAATACTTTTTTTTTTTGCGTTGTTGCACGATTTTCAATATTTTTTTAATTGCTAATAATAAGCTTTTAAGCATTGACAATTATCAATAAATGATACATCGGTAGAATAAATATTAAACTTGATGATGTATAAATTGTGTTTGATGCAAAAAAAACTTTAAAAAAATATGTGATATCTAACAAAAAACAAGTATTTTGTATAAAAAAAAAACGTCAAGTACTCGAAATTGTAGTCAAATTGTAATGTAACTTGTTTTGTCATTAATTAATTTTTTGATATAAAAAAAATATGATACAATAAAAACCAACGAAGAAAATTTTATTTTCGATACATGTAGTTAAATCTAAATTGTTGAAAAAAAAAAATTATACTTGACCCGCGTAGTTTTCCTAAATTAAAAATTAAATTTTAAGCCAACATTATTCAATCTTATGTATAGCGGAGTCAAGTATAATTTTTTTTTTTTATTTATTTTTTTTTTTTCAACAATTTAGATTTAACTACATGTATCGAAAATAAAATTTCTTCGTTGGTTTTTATTGTATCATATTTTTTTTATATCAAAAAATTAATCAATGGCAAAACAAGTTACATTACAAGTTGACTACAATTTCGAATACTTGACGTTTTTTTTTTGTACAAAATACTTGTTTTTTGTTAGATATATAAATCTCGCTATCTTTTGACTGGAATAATACAAATTCAATTTTTGACTCACCGTCAATATGCCGTTTTTTATCCGAATATACATCTATATGAGCCGTATGTAAAAACAAAAAAAATTTTATATATAAATATCAGTTATTTCAAAAGATCCTATTATATTATCTAAAAATATTAAATCTATAAAGATATTTTTTTTGTCGGATAATTTTTAAATAAAAAAAAAAAAAAAAATTCATTTTTACAATATCTAACAAAAAACAAAAAACAAGTATTTTGTACAAAAAAAGCGTCAAGTATTCGAAATTGTAGTCAATTTGTAATGTAACTTGTTTTGCCATTAATTAATTTTTTGATATAAAAAAATATATGATACAATCAAAACCAACGAAGAAATTTTATTTTCGATACATGTAGTTAAATTTAGTTTAAATCTAAATTGTTGCAAAAAAAAAAAATAATAATAAAAAAAAAATTATACTTGACCCCGCGTAGTTTTTTCCTAAATTAAAAATTAAATTTTAAGTCAACTTTATTCAATCTCATGTATAGCGGGGCCAAGTATAATTTTTAATTATAAAAAAAATTTAAAAAATAAAAAAATTTTTAATTATTTTTTTTTTTTACAACAATTTAGATTTTAACTAAATTTAACTACATGTATCGAAAATAAAATTTCTTCGTTGGTTTTGATTGTATCATATATTTTTTTATATCAAAAAATTAATTAATGGCAAAACAAGTTACATCACAAATGGACTACAATTTCGAATACTTGACGCTTTTTTTTGTACAAAATACTTGTTTTTTGTTTTTTGTTAGATATCACATCTTTTTTTAAAGTTTTTTTTTATATCAAACACAATTCATACATCATTAAGTTTAATATTCATTTATAATTATTTTACCGGTGTATCATTTATTATTGATGTGTTTATTATTTTTAAAACACAATATTGCACAATAATCATATATTCATATGTCAACTCTGCAAGGCAGCCAACAAAAATAAGCAACAGACTAAACAGAGAAAAAAAAAAAAAAATTATAATCTTATACCGTACTACCAACATAGCGGAAGAAATCTGGGTTTTCAGCAAAAAACGCAAAACTGTTAATTTAATTGTTCAATTAAAAAAAAAATATTCTACTAAAAAATCTGATTTTTTTTTTAAAAAAAAGCTTGACATCGATTTATGGGATCATTACAAAACCCCATATTTTTTAATTGATTCCATCATTTTTTAATTGAATCTTAAACAATTGGGGACGGAAGGGGTCACCAATGTGTCGTGTATAATAAGGCACGGTAGTTACTCTTACACACACATATATATTTCCTTTCTCATACTTGACTCGAGGCACTACCGTGCCTCTTGATACTATAAAATTGCATTGTTTCCTTTCATAACCTAAAAAATTAAAACAATTAACGCGATACATGTATATACTCATATAAGCATATATAGGTCGACTACTATTGATCGTTCTGAGCAATATCGATATACCAATTGGTATATTAATATAAACATATCACTTAATATCTATTTTATTTAAAAATTTCGAATAATACGATAATATACTTCGCACTGCCGCGTACGGCAAGATTCCTGCCCCCACTTATTATGATAATTACCATTATGAGCACGTGTTTGTCTTTCAAGTATTGATTTTTTTTCATTTTTGAAACTTGCTAATGCCATTTCCATATCTAATATTTAATCTAATGAATTATGTTTTTTATTGATTTATTGAATTATTTTATAATAGTAAAATACTTTATGGTTATGGCTCATGAAAACGCGTTCACCATAAGAAAAATACAATGCGATAATGCCATAGAACTTTGGTTGAAAACATGAAGAATAGAGAACAGGAGGACAAACTTAAATGGGGCTACCAAAAACCAATGGCTGAATTAGTTCTATTTTCGCCTGCAGATTGCTCTTCTGCAGCGCTTGCACTAGAGTGGGTATAAGCTTAAAATACTAGCATAGTAGATTACTGGTAGATTCTACTAGCGTTCTACAACGGATATTAGGTTTTTAGTAAATTTCCAGTCACAATACTAGTATAGATTACTGGTAGACATAGTAGTAATTTCCAAGTAAAATAAGCATTTAAAAAGTAAAATAAGTAAAATCACAATAATTCTACTGGTTTGTGGTTTGCTGGGGCTCTTGTCTATTCGCCAGGGATATTTTAAAAGAATAAAAAAAAAAACATATATGAACAATGTCATAATTTATATTCCCAATTATTTAAAATACTATAGTATATTTCAAAAATTGAATTTAATTAAATAGTTTTGTTCAATATACATTCGATTATTTTAATATAACAAATTACAAATAATAAATTTGTAGATCAACAAACATTACTATGTTCTACTTATTTGAAAACTAATAATAATTCTATTTTCTAAAACCTTTTTTATTTTTTTAAATATAATTAAAATACTAAAGTAATAAGTTGATTGATTATTTTATGTTTTATTAATTAGTAAAATCATAATTGCCATCAAGTATATTTTTTAAATGACTATAATGTTTATTAATAAATTATTAAATTAACAATAACGGTTATTAAATAATAAATAATAATAATTAAAAATACAAAATACATAAAAGCCACTAGCGCTAGAAACGCTCGTTAAAAAAAAAAAAACAAAAAGAGACAAACAGTGAAAAAAGAAAAAAAAAAAAACCACCCTGCAAATTCCCAACGCTTTTTTATTCTCTTTTTTTTTTTGTTTTTTATGACGCAGTAGAACGCCAGGTTATCAATCTTTTTTTTTTTATGGTGATTGTCACAAATTATTATTATTATAATCTAAATAATAAAAAAACAATTTTACAATTGAATTAATGGTATCACAACTTGATAATTTAATTAAATAATTGTTGATATAATTTTTCATAAGTGGTTTTCATTTTGTTCTCGTAGATTCCATATAGGCAGCATCAAAGATTCATCAGTAAGTTTTCTCTGTCATGTTATTTATTATTAATAATTGTTTTTTTTTTTTTTTTAATTATCAGTTGTTTAAACATTATCACAACAATTAAATATAATTTAATTTAGTATAATTAAATATTAAGTTAATTTTTGATCAATTATTATTATTATTATTATTATTATTATTATTATTATTATTATTATTATTATTATTATTATTATTATTATTTACTTATACAAATACGAGACAATAATGAATAAAAAAAATATGATAATTGTTTTTCCAATTATGAATTCAGATGATGAAGCTAATAATAAAGCTTTGGATATTATTGAACAACAAATTTTACATGAAGATACATTCAAAAGTAAATTTAGGGTGGCATGGACGTTAGCAACTACATGTAATAACAGAAGTTCTGATCAAGTTGAAATTAAATCTGTTGATGAGTCAAAAATATGGAGAGAATTGGGATACATAATATTCATTAAAGAAAAAAAAAATTATCTAAGAAAATCAATTAAAGCATACACCAAAAGTATTGCATATGCACCAGTTGGATCCACTGAATTGTCATTGGCTTATGCAGAACGTTCAGCTGTATTATTTAAAGCAAGACTTTATGATGATTGTCTTCTTGATATTGGACGTGCATTACAATCAGGATATCCAGATGACTTAAAAACAAAATTGTTTGTACGTCAGTTGTTGTGCTTCAAAGCCTTGAAACCAAGCATAAAAATTGGATCAAGTAATTCAATGGCTAGTGCAATACAATGGCTTCCTAATTTAAAAAAAAATAATCCAAAATATGACGTCATGGATGAATATTTAAAGATGTTGATTAAACTTGAAAAACCACGTAAAATTATTCAATTTTCACCAGAAATAAAATATGATAATTCAATAATTGTTGGTGCATCTGATGCAATTAAATTGAAAAATACAAATGTCAATAAACAACAACATGCTGTTGCAACAAGAGATATTAAAACTGGTGAATTTATTTATATAAATAAGCCATTTGCTGTAACCATTGGTAATAAAAGAAGATATAAAAATTGTTGGAAATGTTCACGTCAAACTTGGTCTGGTCTACCATGTGATAATTGTCCAAATGTCATATACTGTTCTGATGAATGTAAAAATAAAGCTTGGGATAGCTACCACAGTATTGAATGTTTAGTATTAGGTGAAATTTTAGAAAAGGCA
Organism: Lysiphlebus fabarum; assembly: GCA_011426435.1. Classification (NCBI taxonomy): domain Eukaryota; kingdom Metazoa; phylum Arthropoda; class Insecta; order Hymenoptera; family Braconidae; genus Lysiphlebus; species Lysiphlebus fabarum. Next base: position 12,408 of record WSYQ01001078.1, read on the forward strand.
AGAGTAACAGAAGATTTATTTTCATTTAAACTTATTATAAAGTCATTAAAACTAGCCGGTGGTTTAGAAAATTTGAAAAAAAAAATTGATGATATTGATGCAATGAATGATAAATCAATGATACAAATAGATGGTGTTCTCGATGTTAATTCTATTGATAATTTTCTTCGTCTTGATTATATCAAAGAAAATTCAACTGCTTTTCATTTTATATCAGCAATACGTGCTGTATGGTTTGTCGCAATTTTTGCTCAAAAAACAGATATATTAGGTGAAAAAATGACAATTGATGAATTAATTGAAAGTGAAAATGAAAATATATTTATTTTAGGAGAAATAATGTTACGTTTTATGATGATTATTCAACGTAATAGTTTATCGGTATGTATACATTTATTTATTTTGTTATTTATGAATTATTAACTAATTTATTATTTATAATAAATTTTATATTTTAAAAAAAATTTTATAGTTTACACCAACTTCATATTATGATGAAATCAAATGGTCGAGTGTTATAATACCATTTTATAATATTGCAAAACTAAGTTGTGATGCTAATGTCACTTGGACTAACGTAGGTTCAAAAGTTGGATATTATGCTTGCAAACCAATCAAGCAAGGAGAACCGGTACTTATTAATATATTAAAATAATTCTATGGTTTTATTATTTTAATATTTTAATAATTATAAATTAATTTCAGATATTTGTAAACTTTTACGGTGAATATCATCACATGCCAAAAGAAGAACGAGACATGGCATTTAAGATTATTACCAATGGTACTGTACCATGTAAATGTACAGCATGTATTAAAAGCTGGCCAATTACCTTAGATTTACCAACTTACCAGGTATTAGTTTTTTAATTTTAAATTAATTTTTTAATTTACAAAAGTTCTATTATTGTTAATTTTTTGTTTTTTTTTTTTTCTTTTTCATTAAAAGACATTGCCAGTAGCAATCGAGAGAAAATTTCATGATTTGAGACAAAAAATAAACGAGTGGTCAATAATGCTTTTCTCTGGTAATGTTCAAAAATTATTTAAACTTAAAGATGACGTCAATAGCATGAATGATAAGCTTCATCAACATGTCACAGGTCCTCGCAGAGAAAAAACATTGTTGCTCACGATAATAAGAAACATGTATTTTCTAATACATACCGATGGAAATCTTGTTGATTAAGTTATTTTTTATTATTCATTATATTTCAACACAAAATATACCTATACTGCTTTATATATTTTTACTACTCATTACTATTTAGTTTTAATAAGTTCAACTAGAAAAAAAAATAACATCATCATTAGTTTTATTTTTTGATAAAAAAATTTATGTTTTATCATGATTTAAATTTTCATATTTAATTTAACAGTTTGTTGGATTCTTTTTATTTTTATTCACTTAAACTTTAACATAAATAAATATTTTTGTTGGATATTAGATTATTAGTTTGTAATGGTTTTTTTTTTTAATTTCAATTAATGAAAAAATAATTATAAATAAGTGCTTGTATGAAATGATAAAAATAAAAAACAGTTTATTGAATAATTTAACAATTTTTTTTTTCCAGCTACATATAATTCAAATAATAAATTAAATGCATCATTGGTTTTTAAATTTTTTAAAATTTGTTGTTCTAATTTGTTAATTAAATTGTTGATATTTTTATTTTATTAATAATTATCAATAACTAGATTTTATTTTTTTATTTGATAAATTTATGAAATGCCAATAATATTAACAAGATTTTTATTAAAATATGTAACTATCACTCAATAAGTGTTTAAAATTCAAGCAACAAGTTGTAATTTATCGAATTTTAAATAAGAAACTTTAAAAATAATTCGAGTTTAATTTCTACACTATGTTAATTAATAAATTTACTATTTAAAGATAATTGTAAATTACCTTAGATATATAATAATTTTATTGATGTTGAAATAGTTTGCAGTTCTAGTTAGTTTTATTGTTTTTTTTTTTTAAATAATAAATATTTAATTAAATAAAAAATAAAAAATTTTAATAAAATTTAACAACTAAAAATCTCAATTGTTAAATAAAAATTTATATTTTTTCGTACTGTTCATATTTTAAATAAATTGTTTATTTATTGTTTATTTAAATAATACTACATTTATGTACAAACAGATGGCATTGTTCTCGACTTCCAAAAAATGATTTCGATAAGAAAAAAAAGAAAGGACTATATTTTCTTTTTCTTTCTATTCTTTTTCGTCATCGAAAACGCACATCAAAATATATCAAGTTGTTAAGTGTGTGTTTACATACAAGTGCATACAAGTAGTCCATGTTTTGTAAACACAGTGTTTTTTTTTTATTAGCATTTTGCTATAATCATCCATTTTAATTGAATAAAAAAAAAAGAACAATTAATTTTAATAACAGTTTTGTCACAATTAGATATACCTACTTGATTTTTATTATCAAAAGTTTATATCTTGTTCAAGTAAATATCAAAAATCAAGTAAGTTTTCATTGATTTTTCTTTTTTTTTTTTTCAAATAAATTATCTATTGTTGATGTATGATGTAATCATTTACACAATAACAATAAAAGCAAGAAAAAATTGTATTTATAAATTAGGTATATTAAAACCATAATAATTTAATTTTTATTTAATTTGTTTTAGTTTTTGTATTTGAAATTAATATGGATAAAGTTTGCTGGTGGACCATTCAATATAGCTTCAGAAGAAAGCTGGATTGATATATTAAATAAATTATCTGAATATAAAACATTAGAGGATAAATATGAATTTACAAGAAAATTTATGAGTGAATCAGTTTCTGCCAAATATATTGATGATGAATTTTTTAAAAGAGACAATAAGTCAGTTCTTGATTCAATTCGTTGGCGTATACAATTGGTAATACTGAATACACAGCTATTTTAAAACACAAAGATTATTTGAAAAAATCAATTGAAGCATACACCAAGAGTATAGCATATGCACCAGTTTGATTCTGTAAATTATCACTAGCGTATGAAAATCGTTCACCTGTTTTGTTTAAAGCAAGACTATATGATGATTGTCTTCTTGACCTTGAACGTGCATTGAAAATCAGCTATCCAGATCATTTAAAAACTAAATTATTTTTACGATAATTGTTGTGTTTCAAAGCCTTGAAATCAAACTCAAGACTTGAGCCAAGTATATCAATGGCAAATACAATGCAATGGCTTCCTGATTTAAAAAAAAATAAATCAAATCAAAATATCCCAAATGAATATTTAAAGATGATTAATAAACTTGATGATAAACAACGTAATAATAATCAATTTATACCAAAAATAAAAAATGCTAATTCAATAATTGTTGGTGGATCTGATGCAACTGAATTAAAAAAAACAAATGATGATAAATTACATATTGTTGCATCAAGAGATATTAAATCTGGTGAATTTATTTATATTAATAAATCATTTGAAATGATTGTTCCTGTTGGTAAATGTTATTCTATTTGTTGGCATTGTTATTGTCAAACTTGGGCTGGAATACCCAGTGATCATTATCTGTGAATGTTAAGATACTGCTTGCAATGAATATCATGTTATTGAATGTCCAATACTGAGTATTACTTTAATAAATGATCTATGGGATGATGAAGATAAACCATCATATCATTTAACAATTTAAATTTTATCAAAAGCAATCAAAGCAGTTGGTGGTATTGTTGAATTGAAAAAATTAATTGATGATGTTGATTCAATGAAAGATAAATCAATGATTTATACAGATGATATCTTTGATGTTAATACTTTAGATAATTTTTATCGTCTTGATTATTACAAATCAACATCTGATGAATGTTCATTTAAACATACAATGGCTATTTTAGAGATTATCGAAATTTTCGGTGTTGAAACAGATATTTTTGGTAAAAAATTTAAACCTAGTGATATTTTTGTGAATAAATATACACCAATTTTTGGAAGTTTGATATTCAGATATTTAATGATTGTCCAACGTAATTTTATCTAACAAAAAGCAAAAAACAAGTATTTTGTACAAAAAAAAAGAGTCAAGTACTCGAAATTGTAGTGAATTTGTAATGTAACTTGTTTTGCCATTAATTAATCTAAAATGTTAAAAAAAAAAAAAATAATAAAAAAAAAAATTATACTTGACCCTGCTAAACATAAGATTGAATAATGTTGGCTTAAAATTTTATTTTTAATTTAGGAAAAACTACGCAGGGTCAAGTATAATTTTTTTTTTTTATTTTTTTTTTTTTTAACATTTTAGATTAATTAATGGCAAAACAAGTTACATTACAAATTGACTACAATTTCGAGTACTTGACTCTTTTTTTTGTACAAAATACTTGTTTTTTGTTTTTTGTTAGATTAATATACTCAACATGTTGTAACTTGTTTCAGACCAAAGCAAACTAAAAGCTCTAATTGTACTGCTGTTGGTGTGAATACGATTATCCATACAACCACATATACAAATTTTACAAACAACATTAAAAGGCCATAAAGTTCTTTTAACTTGTAGTATTTCGTTTGAACCACATTCACGATCTATGTCACCATAACTATATCCATTGTCTAAATTTTTAAACCAATGATAAGGCTTTGTACTTGATTTATCATTTGGATCCTGTATTTTAAATAATTTTATTCATGTAATTTTAATTTTGGGTATCTGAATATGCACATACCCTTCGACAAACTTCAAATTGATTAGTCAATGAATCAGTACAACCATATGTCCAACCAGGACAAGTATTATCATAATCATGATGATTTACAGTGCAATTACCACCTTGTAATTTACATAAACGTATATTATCTGGAATTTCATCACATTTTTTTTCACATTTCCAGTTAAAAGTTTGCTCACTTATTATAAATGCATAGTTTAAATTTTCAAATGTATCATATGTTTTACCTAAAAAAAAATTGTATTTGTTAATTTTACGACTTTTGTTTGTTAATTTATTACAAATTTTGTTTGTTAATTAGACAAATTATTGTTATGTAAAAGCATTTGTTAAATTAACAAACACCTTTTGGTAATCCATGAATCCAAAAGTCAGTAATAACATAAAAATACTAATTTTATATTTAATTAATTTTTAAACCTTTTTCTCGATATTCCAATGAATCACATCTACGAATAAAATTATTAGCAAACATCATTTTATTTTTAAATAGTTCTGTATAATTTATAATTCTATTTTTTGATTTATCCAATTCAAATATCATTTCATCGATATAATTAAAATCAAAATTTATTGATCTCCATGTATATGAAAATGCCAATACTGCAGATACTTGAATTTCTTTGAAAATAATATCATTATAAAATGAATATAAATCATGTTGTTGTGTAATATTATTGTCACAATTAAATACATATTCATTCTGCAAACAAAAAAATTAACAATTACATAAAATTAATTTATAAATAAATTATAAATATTTATTTTACCTGAAGAGTTAATTTATTTATTTTTTCAAAAATTCTGTTACGTAATTGTGCCACCAAAGATTTTGAATAACTTGTACCATCTGATATCATATCAAGTGTTAAACGATTAAGATCTAGCTTTTTATTATTTATCAACAATCTAGACCATTGTTCATTTTTTTCATGTAAAAAATTAATTCTATTAAAAATATTTTCAATATGTTCTTCAATCAAATTATTTACATATTTTGTTGATTTTATATATGTAATATTTTTCATGGCTTTATAATTATCATAAATATTTGATCCAAATCCATCAACTGTATACCATATTGAATGAATTTTTTCGTTAATCAATGGATCATTTTTATTAGCAATTGCATCAATTGATATATTTGAAATGATATTAATCACGCTAATTGCTTCAGTTGCTATTGATCCAGATGATGAAATTACTATTTTCATCATTGACATTAATAATAATAAACTTAAAAAATATTTACCACACATTTTTATAAATTATTTATCAAATTTATATCATGCAAAATAAATTTATAAATTTTACATTTAACTCAGTATATTTTGTAAAATATAATTTTATTTTTAAATATTTTATTTAGACAGTTAATAACTAGGAAAAAAAAAAAGACGAATGTGTATTTAACTGTTGAAGTACTTGTACATTTTTTTTTAAATGTAAATAGTAAAAAAGCTTATCATTTTATTTTTTTTTTTAAATAAACAACTAATGTTTACTTTTGTTTAAAATGATAAAATTTATTACTCAAAGTGTTAAAAGAACTATACATATCATAAAAAACATGATGAATTATTTATTTTTTTTATCTTTAAATATGAAGATTAGATAATTAAATATATAACTTGTTAAGATTTATCAACGTTGGTTATTAAATAAAAAATTTAGCTTATAATTATCAATTGTTTTATTTTTTATCTTTTTTTTTTATTCGTTTATATATTTCGAAATAAATATACTAGCTATTTTTTATAATAATAATTTAATAATTTTAATGTATAAATAATTTATAGATTTTTTTATTTCATTCCTGCATCAATAATTGAGTTAACAATATTGTCCATTCTAAAAATTAAAAAACAAAATTATAAAAACAATAAAATGCATCATAAAAAAATAACTATCATTTTTGTCTGTGATAATTTTAATATCAGATTTAAACATCTTAGCAAAATGACCTGTAAAAAAACATTTCATATTTGTATAAACATAGTTTTGCAATAATTATTTCAATATTTACAAAATATAACTTGTTGTATAATTATTTGTAAAAATAAAATAAAATAAAATAAATATGGTGGCAACTGGTGCAAGCAATTGTTGCAGAAGATAGAATGTTTCACATTCAACTTCGTGTGGGTAAACTTTTGTCTTATGGAAAAATTGATAAAAATACTGAAAGATGGAAACCACTACCAAAATTTGAGTATGATGATAATTTTCCTGCCACAGCTATTTATTCAAATGGAACGAGACAATCATTGGACCAATCAATTGATTATGCTACAATACAATCAACTTTTATGAAAAAAATATGTTTACAAAAATTAATATTAATATTTGCACTAATAATAAAAAAAAAAGCGTAATTAGTAGGGCTGCACAGAAATATACAAAACTTGAGTTTAACATATTTAATTAAAAAAATGTATTTAATCTAGAAAATATTTAAATTATAATTATAGTACAACAAAATTTACATTATTTGTTTTTTTTTTTTTTTTTAATATACAATTTAATATATTTTACTCATTAATTAAATTTAACCAGTTGGATTGAATTATTGACTTAGAATTACTCCACAAATCTTGATCATTAATATAAACAGACAACATAATATTATTTATACGATTTTTAGTTTCTTCATTTGCACCAATAATCAAATCAATTGTTATATCAGTAAAATAGAGATAAAGTTTTTTAAGATCTGGACAATTTTTTATAAATTTAATAATACCAGAATCAGTAAAATTTATAGAACAACAACATACTAAACATTCTAAATCTTTTAATTCGACGATGAAATTGTCTGTAACCGCATACAGACCACTGATATCTAATACTTTTAAATTTTTCAAGCTGGTTAAAGACATGAGAGCTGCTTCACTAATATATTTACAAAAACTTATATCTAAATTTTTTAGATTTTGACATGTTTTAGCAATAGCAATAAGACTGGTATCTTGAAAATCATCCATCCATGAAACATTTAAATATTCAAGATATTGCAATTTTGATAATTCATCATAAATTATTGCAGGAATTGGTATTTCATCATCACCATTATTATTATTACGACTTAAATTTGGCATATTTAAATGTTTAAGTTTGGTACAATTTTTTGAAAGTGCCATTATTAATTCATCACTGATATTGCCCATATGAGTATAATTTAAAACTTCAAGATTTTCTAATTCTGTTAATTTTAGAAAAACATTTTCTGTTGTATTTTCACTTGAAATATCTAAAGATGTTAAATTCTTGCAATATTTAACTATATTGATTGCTATGTGCTTATGAATTCTTGAACGAATACCCAGGTGTTTCAAATTCATCAAGTTATTCC